>JARQOC010000003.1:740435420-740665404 GCA_033576535.1 Allobates femoralis | reverse complement strand
TACCCAGTTTGCCACCGGCACCAGGGCAACTGGAAGAGTCTGGGTACAGCGCCAGAAAATGGTGCTTCAATGAATACGCCATTATCTGGAGCAGCTGCGGGCTGCAATTCGCAGCATGGCAGGCCCAGAACGCTTGGGCCTCTCCATGCTGCGGATTCCAGCCCCCAGCTGCTTAGTTGTACCTGACTGGACCAAAAATATGGCGGAGCCCCACGTCATTTTTTTTTCTAGAATTAGTTCTAGAAAAAAAAAAGGCTTTGCTGTATTTCTGGTTGCCAGCCAGGTACAACGAGGCAGTTGGGGGTTGCTGGCAGTCCGTAGCTGCCAAGTTGTACCTGGCTGGACCAAAAATATGGCGGAGCCCCACGCCATTTTTTTTTCTAGAAGTAGTCCTAGAAAAAGAATAAAAATGGGCTTCGCTGTATTTAGATGCATAGTGAACACTTTGAACCCCAGGTGCTTCACAAATTGATCCGTAAAAATGAAAAAAGAAAAATTTGTGTGAAAAAAAAGTACTTTTTCCTTCTTACGGATCAATTTGTGAAGCACCTGGGGGTTCAAAGTGCTCACTATGCATATAGATGCATTCCTTGGGGGGTCTAGTTTCCAAAATGAGGTCACTTGTGGGGGAGCTCCAATGTTTAGGCACACATGGGTTTTCCATATGCGACATAGTGTACGCTAATAATTCCAATTGTTAGCGGACACCATGTTGGGTACGGAGAGCCCCTGTGTGCCTAAACATTGGAGCTCCCCCACAAGTGACCCCATTTTGGAAACTAGACCTCCCAGGGAACTTATCTAGATGGGTGGTGAGCATTTTGAACGCCCCAGTGCTTCACAAATTAATCTAAAAATGAAAAAAAGAAACTTTTTATCGAAAAAAAAGTACTTTTTCATTTTTACGGATGAATTTGTGAAGCACCTGGGGGTTCAAAATGCTCACCACTCATCTAGATAAGTTCCCTAGGGGTCTAGTTTCCAAAATGGGGTCACTTGTGGGGCAGCTCCAATGTTTAGGCACACAGGGGCTCTCCAAACGCGACATGGTGTCCGCTAACAATTGGAGCTAATTTTTCAGTCAAATTGTTAGCGGACACCATGTTGGGTACGGAGAGCCCCTGTGTGCCTAAACATTGGAGCTCCCCCACAAGTGACCCCATTTTGGAAACTAGACCTCCCAGGGAACTTATCTAGATGGGTGGTGAGCATTTTGAACGCCCCAGTGCTTCACAAATTAATCTAAAAATGAAAAAAGAAACTTTTTATCGAAAAAAAAGTACTTTTTCATTTTTACGGATGAATTTGTGAAGCACCTGGGGGTTCAAAATGCTCACCACTCATCTAGATAAGTTCCCTAGGGGGTCTAGTTTCCAAAATGGGGTCACTTGTGGGGCAGCTCCAATGTTTAGGCACACAGGGGCTCTCCAAACGCGACATGGTGTCCGCTAACAATTGGAGCTAATTTTTCAGTCAAATTGTTAGCGGACACCATGTTGGGTACGGAGAGCCCCTGTGTGCCTAAACATTGGAGCTCCCCCACAAGTGACCCCATTTTGGAAACTAGACCTCCCAGGGAACTTATCTAGATGGGTGGTGAGCATTTTGAACGCCCCAGTGCTTCACAAATTAATCTAAAAATGAAAAAAGAAACTTTTTATCGAAAAAAAAGTACTTTTTCATTTTTACGGATGAATTTGTGAAGCACCTGGGGTTTCAAAATGCTCCCCACCCATCTAGATAAATTCCCTGGGGGGTCTAGTTTCCAAAATGGTGTCACTTGTGGGGGAGCTCTAATGTTTAGGCACACAGGGTCTCTCCAAATGAAACATGGTGTCCACTAACAATTTGACTGAAAAATCAGCTGAAATTGTTAGCGGACACCATGTCGCGTTTGGAGAGCCTCTGTGTGCCTACACATTGGAGCTCCCCCACAAGTGACCCCATTTTGGAAACTAGACCCCCAGGGAACTTATCTAGATGGGTGGTGAGCATTTTGAACCCCCAGGTGCTTCACAAATTCATCCGTAAAAATGAAAAAGTACTTTTTTTTTCACAAAAATTTTCTTTTAGCCTACATTTTTTAATTTTCACATAGGGAACAGGATAAAATGGATCCTAAAAATTGTTGGGCAATTTCTCCTGAGTACACTGATACCTCATATGTGGTCATAAACCACTGTTTGGGCACACAGCAGGGCTCAGAAGGGAAGGAGCGCCATTTGACTTTTTGAATGGAAAATTAGCTCCAAAAGTCAAATGGCGCTCCTTCCCTTCTGAGCCCTGCCGTGCGCCCAAACAGTGGTTTATGACCACATATGAGATATCGATGTACTCAGGAGAAATTGCGCAACAATTTTTAGGATCCATTTTATCCTGTTGCCCATGTGAAGATGAAAGAATTGAGGCTAAAAGAACATTTTTGTTGGAAAAATTAAAATGACCATTTTTTCCCTCCACTTTGCTTTAGTTCCCGTGAAGCACCTGAAGGGTTAATAATCATCTTGAATGTAGTTTTGAGTAGCTTGAGGGGTGCAGTTTTCGGAATGGTGTCACTTTTGGGTGTTTTCTGTCATGTACGCCCCTCAAAGGGACTTCAAATGTGATGTGGTCACAAATAAAATGGTTTTGTAAATTTTGCTGGAAAAATGAAAAATTGCAGATGAACTTTAACCCTTATAATGTCCGAACGAAAATAATTTTTTTTTCCAAAATTGTGCTGATGTAAAGTAGACATACGGGAAATGTTATTCATTAACTATTTTGTGTCACATACCTCTCTGGTTTAGCAGAATAAAAATTCATAATTTGAAAATTGCAAAATTTTCAAAGTTTTTGCCAAATTTTTGATTTTTTCACAAATAATCGCAAAAATTATCGACCTAAATTTAATACTAACATGAAGCCCAATATGTCACGAAAAAACAATCTCATAATCGCTAGGATCCGTTGAAGCATTCCAGAGATATTAGCTCATAAAGGGACACTGGTCAGAATTGCAAAAAATGGTCTGGTCATTAAAGGGATCCTGTCACCCCCAAAACACCTGTAAACCTATTAAAACCTGTCCCTAGAGCATATTAACACTATCCCTACACTCTTTTTACCTCCTAAATGCAGTAAGTGACATTGAGTAAAAACGTTTTATAAGTACCTGATTAGTGATGATAATGAGTGACTATCTATTCATAGTCACTCATCAAGACTGCCCCTCTGCTTCATATCACGCCTATTCAGGCGTGATCGTCAGCCTAGATTCAAATTGCCGCCTCCCTGCCGTGCCCTGTCTCGTCCGAGGCTGCAGTGTGGCTGGTGACGCGATCCGCGTCATTCCCGGCGCCTGGTGACGTATTTAGACCGGCGCCGCGCTGTTAGCTTCAAAATGCGCACTGCGCATGCTCATTGGGCATGCGCAGTGCGCATTTTGAAGCTGACAGCGCGGCGCCGGTCTAAATACGTCACCAGGCGCCGGGAATGACGCGGATCTCGTCACCAGCCACACTGCAGCCTCGGACGAGACAGGGCACGGCAGGGAGGCGGCAATTTGAATCTAGGCTGACGATCACGCCTGAATAGGCGTGATATGAAGCAGAGGGGCAGTCTTGATGAGTGACTATGAATAGATAGTCACTCATTATCATCACTAATCAGGTACTTATAAAACGTTTTTATTCAATGTCACTTACTGCATTTAGGAGGTAAAAAGAGTGTAGGGATAGTGTTAATATGCTCTAGGGACAGGTTTTAATAGGTTTACAGGTGTTTTGGGGGTGACAGGATCCCTTTAAGCTGCAAAGTGACTCGGTCCTTAAGGGGTTAAAACCAAGTATACATTTGTTATTCTTATGAAATTCTCAATACGTTTGATGTGTCACATGACCCTCTTCCCATTAAAAAAAATAAAGTTGGATCCATGGCCAACTTCAAAATGGCCTCCATGGTCACCACCCATCTGGTAAAGTTTTCTCCCTCCCATATACTAATGTGCCACAAACAGGAAGTTGATATCACCAACCATTCCCATTGTATTCAGGTTTATTTATATAAATGGCCAACCCTATATTGAAATATGAAACACTTCAGCATTTCAGAGGAAAACAGTTTAATAAGCATCAGGGACCGAGCTGCATGAGAGACAAATTGTATGGGGGTCTTGGTAGATTCTCCTCATCTGCTGACAGGGACTAACAAATCTCTCCCTATGTGCATGTATAAGGAGTGACCTGTCATTCCAGGAAAGCGTGCAGTGTGAAGTCACTGGGGAACCGCCTGTACAACTTGTCTCTTGTGCGGCTCATTGCACTGTGGCTTTTGAATTATGTTTTCCTTTGGCTAGGGTCTTATTTGGGATGTTGCATCTGTTTGAGGGATGCATTAAAGAATGCTTTTTTCCCCCTTGCCATGACATGTATGGTCATTTTTAGCTCATGCGTTAATGCTTAATACATATATGTACCATGCGTTAACGCATGCGTTTCCCATAGACTTCCATGTTTATAAAAACACACGCGTTTTCAATAATGGGCCCAAAAATGCTGCATACCGCGTTTTTGGGTGCACTACAAAAAACACATAGCGTCAAATGCATTGCACTTTTGCAATGCATTTTTTGCATTGGAGCCTATGGGTGCATTAATGCATGTGTTTTTCCACATTTGCACATGAAAATAACGCATGTTTTTAGCAAATGCATGATGCAAGTCTGATCCTAGCCTTTGAAATGCTGCAGTGTTTCAGAGTTAAACATATATAGTAACATAGTAACATAGTAATTAAGGTTGAAGGAAGTCCATCTAGTTCAACCCATAGCCTAACATGTTGATTTAGAGGAAGTAAAAAAAAAACATGTGGCAACACTAAGCTCCACATTGGGGAAAAAAATTCCTTCCTGACTCCACATACGGCAATCAGACTAGTTCCCTGGATCCAAAACCCTATCAAAGAATCTAGTATATATAACCGGTAATATTATAGTTTTCAAGAAAGGCATCCAGGCCCTTCTTAAATGTTAGTAGTGACAAACTCATTACAACATCATGTGGCAGAGAGTTCCATAGTCTCACTGCTCTTACAGTAAAGAATCCGCGTCTGTGATTATGATTAAACCTTCTTTCCTCCAGACGTAGAGGATGCCCCTTGTCCCAGTCTCAGGCCTAAGAGTAAAGAGATCATTAGAAAGGTCTCTGTACTGTCCCATCATATATTTATACATTATTATAAGATCACCCCTAAGCCTTCGTATTTCCAAACTAAATAATCCTAGCTATAAAATATAGCTGAAAACATGAAACCAGTATCTGATACATATTGGCCATGAATCGAGCAGCATGTGTCAGCTGTCAGGTTCCCTTTAAAGTTAATGCACATTTTGGTTAAATTGTGAGAGCCCATCTGTGTTATGTACCTGTCTCCGGTATACCGGACATCGCTTCATTTCCTGAGTCTGCAGCTCTCTGTTGTTCTCCCACATTGGATTATGATAGTTTCCAGTGTGACTCAATAACATCATCTGCCTAGGCTATTTTAGGCCCACTAGGATACACACCTGTGTTTTAGGATTTAAACTTCTGTGTTTAATTTGTTTGTCTGTTGGAGTAACTGGAAACTGCCCAGACATTCTAGACCAGTGTTTCTCAACTCCAGTCTTCAGGACCCACCAACAGGTCATGTTTTCAGGATTTCCTTAGTATTGCACAGGTGTTAGAATTGTCCCCTTTGCAGGTGATTAAACTAACACTAGGGATGGGCGAATCTACTCGCTAGGACTCGTTACTCTGCGAGTAGTAAGGGACTTGCAGGACTCGGTACTCTGCGAGTTTCCCAGCGTTTACTCGCACAGTAACGAGTCCAATGCAAATCAATGGCAATCTTAGTTTTGTCAGAGATTCTGACAAAATTAGGATTGCCATTGACTTGCATTGGACTCGATACTGTGCAAGTAATCGCAGGGAAACTCGCACAGTAAGGAGTCCGGCTGTCTGCTCTGTGTGCAGGCTGCCGCAGCTCCAGGGTCCTAGAGCCCGCCTGCTCTCCCTGTGCACAGAGATGATGTAGCAGAGCTGAGATTGTTCTCAGTCTGCTCATTCCCTGTGCATAGACATCTATATCTATGCACAGGGGATGCAGCAGAGAGGACATCGCGTTTTGGACTACGTCGGACGGAAGAGGATTTTTTTAATTAAAGATGGAGTCCCTAATGGCTTTTTTTTTTTATTTCTAATATAATTTTTTCTCTGTGTTGTGTTTTTTTTAACCCTTTATTGGAGATTCTTAGTGGCCGGGTCAAACCTGGCCTGACATTAAGAATCCCGGGCTTAATACCAGCTTGTATAACAAAGGTGGTATTAACCCCTTTATTACCCAGCGTGCCACCGCCACCAGGGCCGCTGGAAGAGCTGGGTTCAGCGCCAGAGGATGGCGCTTCAATGAACGCGCCATCTTCTGGGGCGGCTGTGGGCTGCAATTTGCAGCGGGGGGTGCCCAGAAAGCTTGGGCCTCCCTGCGCTGCGGATTCCAGCCCCCAGCTGCTTAGCTGTACCTGGCTAGACATAGAAATTGCGCAGAGCCCCACGCATTTTTTTTTATTATTTCATGAAATAATAAAAAAAAAGGGCTCCCATATATTCTTGTGTCTGGCCAGGTACAAATAGGCACCTGGGGGTTGGGGGCAGCCTATCGCTGCCTGCTGGATCCGTCTGGTTCCAGAAATAAGGTGAAGCCCACGTCAAATTTTTTTCTGACAAATCCATAAAACAATGTAAATAAAAGGGACTGCATCTTTATTAACCCCTGGACCATGGGCGAGGGGTTAATAAAGATGCAGTCCCTTTTTTAGGATTGTTTTATTGATTTTTCAGAAAAAAAATTACGTGGGCTTCGCCATATTTCTGGAACCAGCCGGATCCAGCAGGCAGCGACGGGCTGCCCCCAACCCCTAGGTGTCTATTTGTACCTGGCCAGACACAAGAATATAGGCGAGCCCTCTTTTTAAATTATTTCATGAATTTCATGAAATAATAAAAAAAAAATGCGTGGGGCTCCGCGCAATTTCTATGTCTAGCCAGGTACAGCTAAGCAGCTGGGGGCTGGAATCCGCAGCGCAGGGAGGCCCAAGCTTTCTGGGCACCCCATACTGCAAATTGAAGCCCGCAGCCGCCCCAGAAGATGGCGCGTTCATTGAAGCGCCATCCTCTGGCGCTGAACCCCGCTCTTCCAGCGGCCCTGGTGGCGGTGGCACGCTGGGTAATAAAGGGGTTAATACCAGCTTTGTTATACAAGCTGGTATTAAGCCCGAGATTCTTAATGTCAGACCAGGTTTGACCCGGCCACTAAGAATCTCCAATAAAGGGTTAAAAAAAACACAACACAGAAATTTTTTTTTATTAGAAATTAAAAAAAAAGCCATTAGGGACTCCATCTTTAATTTAAAAAATCCTCTTCCGTCCAACGTAGTCCAAAACGCGATGTCCTCTCTGCTACATCCCCTGTGCATAGATATAGATGTCTATGCACCGGGAATGAGCAGACTGAGAACAATCTCAGCTCTGCTACATCAGGCAGCAGGCGGGCTCTAGGACCCTGGAGCTGCGGCAGTCTGCAGCCCGACACAGAGCAGACAGCAGGACTCGTTACTGTGCGAGTTTCACTGTGATTACTTGCACAGTAACGAGTCCAACACAAGTCAATGGCAATCCTAGTTTTGTCAGAGTCTCTGACAAAACTAGGATTGCCATTGATTTGCATTGGACTCGTTACTGTGCGAGTAAACGCTGGGAAACTCGCAGAGTAACGAGTCCTAGCAGATAGAGCCTGAAGCTTCCAAGACACATCTGCGATTTGTAAATCGCACATTACTCGCTATTACTCGCTTCCCCATTCATTAACATTGGACTCGCTAGACTCGCAACGAGTAGCGAGTCCCGGGCTCGGACTCGCTAGAGTCAAGCGATTCTGAGTAATTTAGGACTCGCCTATCACTAACTAACACCTATGCAATACTAAAGAAATACTGAAAACATGACCTGTTCGTGGGTCCTGAGGACTGGAGTTGAGAAACACTGTTCTAGATGGTAGAATGTATGAGCAGTTACTCCAACAGCCAATCACAGATGTCCATTCTCTGTGATAGTGTCTGTGATTGGCTGTTGGGCACCTTACCCATTGACTGACATCATAGTACTGTAAAAATAAATTAAAAAAATTACATACAGCTTTGCTGTATTTTTGATTCTCAGCACAGATAAAGGGGAACAGCTACGGGCTGCCACCCCCAGCTGCCTGGCTTTACCTTGACTAGCAATCAAAATACAGGGAAGCCCATTTTTTTTTTATTATTTAAATAAATAATTTTTAAAAAATGTGTGGGCTTTGCCCTATTTTTGATTGCCAGCCAAGGTAAAACCCGTGCAGCTGGGAGATGGGATTCTCAGCATGGTAACACCTCTACTTATCGGGCCCCCCCAGGCTATAGAATAGCAACCCGCAGCCACCCAGAAACTTGTCGCATTCTTTTGAAGTGTCATTTTCAGGCGCTTTACCCAGATATTCCAGCAGCCCTGGTGGCAGTGGTATTCAGGATAATAAAGAGGTTAAGGCCCAGCTTTGTATTGACAGATGGCACTAAGCTCAAGATTCATAATGTCAGGCCAATGTTAGACCCACTCACTATGAATCTCTAGTAAACATTAAAAAAAACACAACACATGGAAAAACTATTTTAATTGCAATAAAATGCAAAAGACATCCTCGGTTCTCATCTTTAATAACCCTCTGATAATCCACAGATTTGTCCCTTGGCTAACATGTTGAGCTCTGCTACATCGCTGTGAGCAGACACTTGTCTGTTCAGAGCGACTAGCAGGCTCACACTGACACTGCGTGCCATGAAAAAGGTCATCCCAGTTCACAGAAGAGATGTGGCAGCTGTAAATTCAGATGACCCGATGAACTGCATCATGGCACCCAGATCCCAGCTGTGAGAGAGAGAAGTGCTCTCTTTATGGTTGGGATCCATGTGGCACAAGTGGCAGAACTGTCTCCATTCTTTCCTGAATTTTTACAACACTCTTATGTGGGGTAAGCTGGGGCTCCCATGGTTTTTGGCTATGTCTAGCAATCCCTGGGGATGTCTTCCATACAATAGCTCAAAGGATAAGAACCCTATAGATCAGAGGTTCCCAACTCCAGTCCTCAAGGCACACCAACAGTGCAGGTTTTCAGGATTGCCTTATGGCGGGTTTACACGTTGCAGTCCAATTTCAATGAAAAGTCACGTGGTTCGATCGTTGGACCCGATATCGTTCCTGCATTGTATGGTGTGAACGTCCAATACGATGCAGGAACGATGTCAATGCGATATCGGGGATTGAATGAGCATTAGGGATGGGCGAATCTACTCGCTAGGACTCGTTACTCGGCGAGTAGTAAGGGACTCGCAGGACTCTGTACTCTGCGAGTTTCCCAGCGTTTACTCGCACGAGTCCAATGCAAATCAATAACAAACGCTGACAAAACTAGGATTGCCATTGTTTGCATTAGACTCGGCTACTGTGCCAGTGATCGCAGGGAAACTCGCAAATAACTGCTGTTACTTTGCGAGCTGAGTCCAGCTGTCTTCTCTGTGCAGCTCCAGGGTCCTAGAGCCCACCTGCTCACAGAGATGATGTAGCAGTGCTGAGATTGTTCTCAGTCTGCTCATTCCCTGTGCATAGACATCTATATCTATGCACAGGGGATGTAGCAGAGAGGACATCGCGTTTTGGACTACGTCAGACGGAAGAGGATTTTTTTAATTAAAGATGGAGTCCCTCATGGCTTTTTTTTTTATTTCAAATAAAAAATTTTCTCAGTTTTTTTAACCCTTTATTGGAGATTCTTAGTGGCTGGGTCAAACGTGGCCTGACATTAAGAATCTCGGGCTTAATACCAGCTTGTATAACAAAGCTGGTATTAACCCCTTTATTACCCAGCGTGCCACCGCCACCAGGGCCGCTGGAAGAGCGAGGTTCAGCGCCAGAGGATGGCGCTTCAATGAACGCGCCATCTTCTGGGGCGGCTGCGGGCTGCAATTTGCAGCGGGGGGTGCCCAGAAAGCTTGGGCATCCCTGCGCTGCGGATTCCAGCCCCTAGCTGCTTAGCTGTACCTGGCTAGACATAGAAATTGCACGGAGCCCCACGCATTTTTTTTTTTATTATTTCATGAATTTCAGAGTCAGAGTCTCAGAGTCAGAGTCTCAGAGTCAGAGTCTCAGAGTCAGAGTCTCAGAGTCTCAAAGTCAGGGTCTCAGAGTTAGAGTCTCAGAGTCAGAGTCTCAGAGTCAGAGTCTCAGAGTCTCAGAGTCTCAGAGTCAGAGTCTCAGAGTCTCAGTGTCAGAGTCTCAGAGTCAGAGTCTCAGAGTCTCAGAGTCTCAGAGTCAGAGTCTCAGAGTCAGAGTCTGAATCTCAGAGTCAGAGTCTCAGAGTCAGAGTCTCAGTCAGAGTCAGAGTCTCAGAGTCAGAGTCCAGTAGTCTCAGAGTCAGAGTCTCAGAGTCTCAGAGTCAGAGTCTCAGAGTCAGAGTCTCAGAGTCTCAGAGTCAGAGTCTCAGAGTCAGAGTCAGAGTACTCAGAGTCAGAGTCTCAGAGTCAGAGTCTCAGAGTCAGCAAGTCTCAGAGTCAGAGTCTCAGAGTCAGAGTATCAGAGTCAAGTCTCAGAGTCAGACAGAGTCAGAGTTCAGAGTCAGAGTCAGAGTCTCAGAGTCAGAGTCTCAGGAGGTCCAGAGTCAGAGTCAGAGTCTCAGAGTCAGAGTCAGAGTCTCAGAGTCAGAGTCTCAGAGTCAGTCAGAGTCTCAGAGTCAGAGTCAGAGTCTCAGAGTCAGAGTCTCAGAGTCAGAGTCTCAGAGTCAGAGTCTCAGAGTCAGAGTCAGAGTCATCAGAGTCAGTCAGAGTCTCAGAGTCAGAGTCTCAGAGTCAGAGTCAGAGTCTCGAGTCAGAGTCTCAGAGTCAGAGTCAGAGTCTCAGAGTCCAGAGTCTCAGAGTCAGAGTTCAGAGTCAGAGTCTCAGAGTCGAGTCAGGTCTCAGAGTCTCAGAGTCAGAGTCTCAGAGTCAGAGTCAGAGTCTCAGGTCAGAGTCTCAGAGTCAGAGTTCAGAGTCTAGAGTCAGAGTCTCAGAGTCAGAGTCTAGAGTCAAGAGTCTCAGAGTCAGAGTCTCGAGAGTCTCAGAGTCAGAGTCAAGAGTCCAGAGTTCAGAGTCTCAGAGTCTCAGAGTCAGAGTCAGAGTCTCAGAGTCAGAGTCTCAGAGTCAGAGTCTCAGAGTCTCAGAGTCAGAGTCTCAGAGTCAGAGTCTCAGAGTCAGAGTCAGAGTCTAGAGTCAGAGTCTCAGAGTCAGAGTCTCAGAGTCAGAGTCAGAGTCTCAGAGTCAGAGTCAGAGTCTCAGAGTCAGAGTCTCAGAGTCTCAGAGTCCAGAGTCAGAGTTCAGAGTCAGAGTCAGAGTCAGAGTCTCAGATCAGAGTCTCAGAGTCAGAGTCAGAGTCAGAGTCAGAGTCTCAGAGTCAGAGTCTCAGAGTCAGAGTCTCAGAGTCAGAGTCAGAGTCTCAGAGTCAGAGTCTCAGAGTCAGAGTTCAGAGTCTCAGAGTCAGAGTTCAGAGTCAGAGTCTCAGAGTCAGAGTCTAGGTCAGAGTCTCAGAGTCAGTCGGTCAGAGTCTCAGAGTCAGAGTTCAGAGTCTCAGAGTCAGAGTCAGAGTCTCAGAGTCAGAGTCTCAGAGTCAGAGTCGAGTCTCAGAGTCTCAGAGTCAGAGTCTCAGAGTCAGAGTCAGAGTCAGGTTTAGAGTCTCAGAGTCATCAGAGTCTCAGAGTCAGAGTTCGAGTTCAGAGTCTCAGAGTCAGAGTCTCAGAGTCAGAGTCAGAGTCTCAGAGTCAGAGTCTCAGAGTCAGAGTTCAGTAGTCTCAGAGTCTCAGAGTCTCAGAGTCAGAGTCTCAGAGTCAGAGTCAGAGAGTCTCAGAGTCAGAGTCTCAGAGTCAGAGTCAGAGTCAGAGTCAGAGTCTCAGAGTTCAGAGTCTCAGAGTCAGAGTCTCAGAGTCAGAGTCAGAGTCAGTCAGTCAGAGTCTCAGAGTCTCAGAGGTTCAGAGTCTCAGAGTCTCAGAGTCGCTCAGAGTCAGAGTCTCAGAGTCTCAGAGTCAGAGTCTCAGAGTCAGAGTCTCAGAGTCAGAGTCAGAGTCTCAGAGTCAGAGTCTCAAGAGAGTTCAGAGTCAGAGTCTCAGAGGTCAGGTCAGAGTCGAGTCAGAGTCCAGGTCAGAGTCTAGTGTCTCAGCAGTCTCAGAGTCAGAGTTCGGTAATAAGAGTCAGTCCAATCGGTCTCAGAGTCAAGTCGAGTCTCAAGAGGTCAGAGTATAGTCTCAGATGGTCAGAGTCAGAGTCTCAGGAGAGTCAGAGTCTCAGAGTCTCAGAGTCAGAGTCTCAGAGTCAGAGTGTCTCAGAGTCAAGTTCAGAGTCAGAGTCTCAGAGTTCAGAGTCAGAGTCTCAGAGTTCAGAGTCTCAGAGTCAGAGTCTCAGAGTCAGAGTCTCAGAGTCAGAGTCAGAGTCAGAGTCTCAGAGTCAGAGTCAGAGTCTCGTCTCAGAGTCAGAGTTCAGAGTCCAGAGTCATCAGAGTCTGAGTCAGAGTCTCAGAGTCTCAGAGTTCTCAGAGTCAGAGTCTCAGAGTCAGAGTCTCAGAGTCAGAGTCTCAGAGTCGTTCAGAGTCAGAGTCTCAGAGTCAGTGAGTTCAGTCAGTCTCAAGTCAGAGTCAGAGTCTCAGAGTCAGAGTCTCAGAGTCAGAGTCTCAGAGTCAGAGTCTCAGAGTCAGAGTCAGAATCTCAGAGTCAGAGTCAAAGTCTCAGAGTCAGAGTCTCAGAGTCAGAGTCAGAGTCTCAGAGTCATTGTCTAAGAGTCAGAGTCTCAGAGTCAGGGTCTCAGAGTCAGAGTCTCAGAGTCAGAGTCAGAGTCTCAGAGTCAGAGTCAAAGTCTCAGAGTCAGAGTCTCAGAGTCAGAGTCAGAGTCTCAGAGTCTCAGATTCAGAGTCTCAGAGTCAGAGTCAGAATCTCAGAGTCAGAGTCAGAGTCTCAGAGTCAGAGTCTCAGAGTCAGAGTCTCAGAGTCAGAGTCTCAGAGTCAGAGTCAGAATCTCAGAATTTCATGAAATAATTTAAAAAAAATACGTGGGGCTCCGCGCAATTTCTATTTCTAGCCAGGTACAACTAAGCAGCTGGGGGCTGGAATCCATAGCGCAGGGATGCCCAAGCTTTCTGGGCACCTTCCGCTGCAAATTGCAGCCCGCAGCTGCCCCAGAAGATGGCGCGTTCATTGAAGCGCCATCCTCTGGCGCTGAACCCCGCTCTTCCAGCGGCCCTGGTGGCGGTGACACGCTGGGTAATAAGGAGGTTAGGGCCAGCTTTGTATTATCAGCTGGCCCTAAGCCCGAAATTTATGGCGGTCACGCCAATATTAGACATGACCGCCATGAATTTCTATTAAATTGTTTTTATAAAAACACAACACAGAGAAAATGTTTTATTAGAAATAAAAAAAAAAAGCCATTAGGGACTCCATCTTTAATTAAAAAAATCCTCTTCCGTCCGACGCAGTCCAAAACGCGATGTCCTCTCTGCTCATGCCTGTGCATAGATATAGATGTCTATGCACAGGGAATGAGCAGAATGAGAACAATCTCAGCACTGCTACATCAGGCAGCAGGCGGGCTCTAGGACCCTGGAGCTGTGGCAGCCAGCACACTGAGCAGACAGGACTCTTATCTGTGCGAGTTTCCCAGCGATTACAGTTGCAAAGTAAACGAGTCCAATGCAAATAAATGGCAAAACTAGGATTGCTTCAGGCTGAAGCTTCCGAGACACATCTGTGATTTGTAAATCTCACACTACTCGCTATTACTCGCTTCCCCATTCATTAACATTGGACTCGCTAGACTCGCAACGAGTAGCGAGTCCCGGGCTCGGACTCGCTAGAGTCAAGCGATTCTGAGTAATTTAGGATTCGCCCATCACTAATGAGCATGCTATTCAATGCCCCCGATATTGAAGGGAGATTGGAGTCGGATCGTGCTGTGTAAACGCCCAACTACGATGCGATTTGAAACGTCACCCATTCACTCCCATGTTAAAGGATCGTTCCTGGGTTGGGGGGCGTAGACATCGCACGGACGTTGTATTCCGATATCGCAGCGTGTAAACATCCAATGCGATGCGGGGAGAAACGTGCACTAAATGCGCGCTCCCGCGCCATTGAGTTGCGATATTGCAACGATATTGAAGCGTGTAAACCCACCATTGGAAATTGGAATCATCCCCAGTGCAGGTGATTTAATTATCACCTGTGCAATACTAAGGAAACCCTGAAAACCTGCACTGTTGGTGTGCCTTGAGGACTGAAGTTGGGAACCTCTGCTATAGATGACAAGGGCACCTCTTGTGCCAATAAATATGGCAGCCGGAGATCCCAGCAGGGGCGTAACTACAATAGGTATGGGGGTTGGAATTGCACAATGGCCTTGGAGCTAGGGGGCCCCAAAAGTCCCTTTTGTTTATATAAAAACACTAATGCTATTAAAGATTTGCAATAGTTAGGGAGCCCGTTGGAGCTTATCCACTGAGGCCCAAGAGCTTGAAGTTATGTCACTAGATCACAGTCTTTCCATTCCTGGACATAGCCCTTTTTAGTATGTTTGTTAATGTTTTGTTGTTTTTAATGTCTTTTTCAACCTTTCTACTAGCCAGTCTGTTTGGAAATGATAGACCAAAGTGCACAAATGTTTAGCATTTAATGGTGGGTTTACACGCCGCGATATCGGCATCCAACTCCGACCCAACTCCGACAAAAAGTCACGTGGGTCGCGAGTTGGACCCGATATCGTGTGCGCGTTGTACGGTTTGAGCGTACAACGCGATGCTGGAACGATGCCAAAACGATATCGGAGTTGAATAGCAGAGCTATTCAACTCCCCGATATCGCAAGGCGTTGTACTAGCATCGCAGCGTGTAACAGCCCAACTCCGATGTGTACGCTCACGTCACCCATTCACTCCCATGTTAACTGGTCGTTCCTGGGTTGGTGGACGTAGACATCGGAGGGACGTTGCATCCCGATATCGCGGCGTGTAAACTGGCGATGCGATGCAGGGAGAAACGTGCACTAAATGAGCGCTCCCGCGTCGTTGCCTCCGATATCGCCGCGATATCGGGACGTGTAACCCCACCATTACAACCTTCATAATCTTAGTCATAAAGCAGGTTCCCTGGTCTGTTAAGATGAATTTTTTGGCTATGAGTAAAGCTGATGTATGATGCAGAGGAACCATAATCTACAACCATAATCAAGAAGTACAAGGATATGCTGGTGAGCCCTTGCAAATGTATTTACCAGACCTACCTGATCCATGACCACACTTTTGAATGATACCTTTATAATTGGCAGAGGTACCAAGGAACTCCGAAAATGTGGTTGGGGGCTGATCACAATACCGTTTTACTTATTGGAAGACACCTAGCCAGTAAAACCGATGCAAAATTTGGCCCCGGGTTTTTTTATGGCCCAAGCGTCTGTCAAGTACAAGTTGATGGGCCGGGGATAAGCTTGTGGCACTATCAATTGCTCTTACCATTTTACCTTGTATTTCGTTGATTCAATACACCAAGTCTTCGTCACCTCAAAGCGTGGAAATATGATATCTATCCCAGATTGTTGGGGTTTCCCAGCAACAATTAACACATTGTCCCTAGCCTGAGAAAAAGTAGGTCCTTAGAGTTATGCTAGCATCCCGTGTGAATGTAGCCTTACCCCTAACTCCTAGTTGAAGAAGTGAGTACCCTGCTGGCTGAAGTACATCGGTATGACACCACACTAGTACTCTCATAGTCCATTCGATTAGTGCTATATGCTCCTTGCCACTGAATCCTCAACTTTCCATAGGATAACTCATATTTTTCTATGTGTTCACTTTAAAGCCCCATCCACACATAGTGAGATCGCTGATATGTCACAGGTTTTGTGACGTAACAGCGACCTCCCAAGCGAAGTCGCTGTGTGTGACATATAGCAGCGATCAGGCCCCTGCTGTGAGGTCGCTAATAGCTGCACATGGTTCAGGACCATTGTTTGGTCCTTGTTCTCCCGCTGGTCAGCACGCATCAATGTGTGTGACAGCGAGAGACCAGCATTCAGCGACCTCACAGGCTGATAACCATAATAACACCGGGTAACTAAGCAGCGCGTGCTGCCTAGATACCCGGTGTTTATCATAGTTCCCAGAATCCTCCCTGCTTACAGGCTGCGCTAAGCAGGGAGGACGCTGGTAACTATGATAAACACTGGGTATCTAGGCAGCGCGCACTGCTTAGTTACCTGGTGTTTATCATAGTTACCAGCGTCCTCCCGCTTCCAGCGATGTGGAGGTGGCTCCCTGGTCCCTGGTCGCTGAGGAGATCTGCCTGTTTGACAGCTCCCCAGTGACCATGTAGCGACGCTCCAGCGATCCCGGCCAGGTCATTATCGCTGTCGGGATTGCTGGAGCGTCGCTCAGTGTGACGGGGCCCCAACTTCTTATCTAGAATAGATAAATGTTTGCTTAAGACCAACTTTCCTGAGATAAGGAATCTCTCCTTCAGGTTAGTTGTCTTTAGGCCTCCGGACTAAAGCCCCCATCACACATAACGAGATCGTTAGCGATATTGTTGTTAAGTCACAGATTTTGTGACGTAACAGCGATCTCGGTAATGATCTCGTTATGTGTGACACTTAGCAGCGATCAGGTCCCTGCTATGAGACCGCTAATCGTTACAAGTGCTCTGGGTCATTTTTAGGTCGTTGGTCTCCCGCTGGGAGCGCTACATCGTTGTGTTTGAAAGGGACAATGACCAACGATCTCAATACTACGCCGAGAGTGACAATTCCCAAACGACCTCTGTATCATTCCAGATCGTTGCTGAGTCGCTGTTGAGATCTGACTGTTTGACATCTCACCAGCGACCCCAAAGTGACGCAACAGCGATCCCTAAGGATCGTTATCATTGTCGGGATCGCTGTTGCGTCATTGTGTGTGCTTTACTGCTCTCCCTGATAATTGGGCCTCCTGGCTTGGAATAAGTGTCTCGTTTTGCTGCACGCCTGAGCAATGTTCCATACTGTTAAGGCTGGTTTCACACTGCATGTTTTTACCATCCATGGCTGTCCGCTGTAAAACGAACAGCCACGGATCCGATTTGGCCCCCATGTATCCCTATGGGGATCAGATTGGATCGGATTTGGCCTTATTGCCATCTGATTTTGTCAGATCCGATTCGGTCCGATTTTTTGTTGTACCCAAAATCGGAGACTGCTCCGATTTTGGGCACAGCGGATCAAATCGGACCAAATCGGATCCGACATGATCTGTGGCCCACAACATGGGGACCTATGGAGCACAGGTCCAAGAAACCATCGGATGGTTTCTCTGACTCGATTTTAGTGTACTGAGCATGCTCAGTACATTAAAATCGCTCCTAACCATTTAATTTCACTTCCGCAATGTATATATACATTGCGGAAGTGAATTTTAAGTGAAAGCAAGTGTTAAAAAAATAAAAATCGATTCTCACCTGTCCTGCGATCCACCGCCGTCAGCATCTCCAGATGTACAGGACCTGGCATGATTTCACAGTCACATAACCAGTTACCGCGGTAATCGGTCTTGTGACTGATGATGCTGAGCAGGTAGCCCCGCACAGCCAGGTCCTTTAAGCTTCCGGAGCTAGATGCCGCACATTGGGGGATCGCAGGACAGGTAAGGATCGATTTTTTTTATCTTTAACACTTGCTTTCACTTAAATTTCACTTCTGCAATGTATATATACATTGCGGAAGTGAAATTACCCCACACAGCTCATTCTGTGTCCGGATCCGTGATAATCATGGACCCGGCACAGAGATAGGTCACCCCCTGTGGTGTCCGTTCCTGTCCGTGGGATCCTACAAAAAGTAGGATCCCACAAACAGGAAAAAATACGCAATGTGAAACCAACTTCATCCTCCCCTTTATATTTGCTACGCCTCTTGCCTAAGATCTAGAATGCTGCTGCTACTTAATGTTTGCTCTCATTTAGATAGCAATATCTGATACGACGAGTGAAATAACTATTAAACATGTCACCAATTTTTTAAGTACACATATTTCTAAAGGTCCAATTGACATGGGTTTCTCACCAGCTGTCAGTAACAACCCGTCCAATTGATACAGGCAAAGTAATCAAACCATAGATGTTCATATGATGTCCATAAATTTAGTGAGGTGTAATAATGAGAAATGAAAAAGAGAAAAAGTATTGAATGTGCTTATTGAAATGTATTTAATACTTTGTACAAAAGCCTTTGTTGGTGATTATAGCTCCAAGATGCCTCCTGTATGGAGAAACTAGTTGCATCCATTGCTCAGGTGTGATTTTGGGCCATTGTTCCACGCAAACACTCTTCAAATCCTGAAGATTCTGTGGGCTCCTTCTACAAATTCTGACTTTTGATTCCGTTTATATATTTTCTGTTGGATTCAGATCAGGTGTTTGGTTGGGCCCTTCTAACAGTTTTATTTTTTTCCTCTGAAACCAATTTAGAATTTCCTTGACTGTGTATTTTGACTCACTGTCTTGCTCAAATGTCCACCATCATTTCATGTTCATCATCCTCATAGATGGCAGCAGATTTTTATCAAGAATGTCTGGGTACATTTGTCCATTCATCCTTACTTTAGTTATTTGAAGTTTGCCAGTGCCATATGCTGAAACACAAACCCACTCCATGATGTTGCCACCTTCAAACTTCATTGTTGGTATGGTGTTTTTGAGGTGATATGCAGTGCGATTTGGTCTGCAAACATATTATGGCATATAAAGAGTTCAATTTGGGTCTCATCTGACAAGCACATATCTCCCAGTATTTGACAGGCTTGTCTAATTGGTATTGAGCAAACTTTAAGCGCACTTCAACATACTTGTTGTTCAGCATTGGAGTTTTGCATGGTGCGTATGCATACAGACCATAGAGGTTAAATTCAATACCGATTGTTCTCTTTGAAACAATTGTACCTGCTGATTCCAGGTCTTTCTGTTTCTCTCCACTGGTGGTTCTTTGGTTTTGAACAACTCTTATCACTCCTTTGTCTGAAATCTTATGGGTAGCACCTGGTGGGTAGCTAAAAGTGAAATGGTGCTCTTTGTGATTTAGAATTATGACCCTATCATGCACATAACTAACTTAAACACAGGCAAAGGGAGAAATAAAGTCTACAAAACAACAGTTGTTCCCATACCCTAAAGGTTCTTGTACAGACTAGAACTTCCTAAAAACACCAACTCGAACCTGGCTACCAGAAAGCCTATGGAGCAGTTTCTCATACCTCCTAAGAAGTCATAGGGGAGGCCACTAGACACAAGTAAACAAGATAGGGAGAGTTTCCAGCAGAAGACAAGGACCCAAGGTGAGGAAACTTAAAGCACATGCACAAAGAAGGAAAAAGAAAATAATAAAGAATAATACATAAAAGCAAGGCAAAACCTCCCACCAGACTCCAAACACAGAGCAATGACACAATTGATCTCTGTCCAGCAGGCAAAATCCTTAGTAGAAGGGTTTGAACTACTTAGCCGTAGTCCACCTAGAAATATAGCCATCAAACAAGGCTGGTGCAAGGTGAGTATAAATATTTCCACCTATTCTGCAATAGAACAGAGACTAAATAGGAAAGTGATAAACACCAGACTAGCAGCCAAGAAAGAGAAGAAAAGCAAAGATATGAGAACAATCAGCAGTTAGATAGATACCAACCAGGCTGTGGCTCAGCAGGGAAGGAAGCGGAATACACAACAAGAGGTCATCCAATCGAGTCTTGAAACCGAGGTATGACAAACCCCAGCAGTGCTCACTGGAGTCGTCAGTAGCTTAGAACTCTTCTGTAACCAATACAATCAATATGTTTTGCAATAATAAGGTTATGAAGACCTTAAGACAGCTCACTATTGTTACCCATCATGATATGTTTCTTGTGTAGCAGCTTGGTAATGGGACACCTACGGTAGTTATAGGCCATCGGTTGAACCAGCAGCTATTATTTTTCTTTAAGTGGCAGGATTGCTCTTTAATCACTGATATGTTTCAACTGGTGTCATGACTTTCCATGGCTATTGCCTCTTTTTCTTCATGTGTTCAATACTTTTTCACTGACTCCTTTCTCATTATTATATATAACGTAAAACATCTATTGTTTGATTTCTTTAGCTGTATAGAGTAGATGAGTTATTATCAACATCTGGTGAGAAATTCATGTCAATAGCACCTTTAGAAATATATTTACTTAAAAAATCAGTGATCTATTCAATACTTATTTCATTCTATATGGTGGTCCCCCTCTACCCACGCAAAGCAATTTATATGCAAGTCTGAAAGCAAATAGACCATTAGGCTATGTTCCCACAGTGTGTTTTTACGGCGTTTTTGTTGCATATTTGGGGTCAGGTTTTGCCTTGGTTTTATGTAAATCTATGCTAATATAAACCTGTTTTTTTCCCAGCAAAACCTATGGGATTCAGGGAATAGCTGTTCACACACATTGGTTTTTGTTCTCTGCAGAATGTATCACAACCATAGGTTTTGCTGCATTTTTGGAAAGAATGAGCATGTCAATTCTTTTCTGTGTTTTTGCCATGGTTCTATGGCCAAAACACAGAAAAAACTCAGCAGCTAAAAACGCGCAAAAAAAAGCAGGAATAACGCAAGTTATCCCCTGCCAAGAAATCTGGAATCAGGAGAAACCTTGAGAGACCCCTAAAGTTTTGCAGTGTTTTTGCTGCAGCAAAACTTTACGTGTGGGAACATACCCTTAAGCCCCCGTCACACATAACGAGATCGTTAGCGAGATCATTGTAATGTCACAGGTTTTGTGACGTAACAGCGATCTCGCTAACGATCTTGCTATGTGTGACACTTAACAGGCCCCTGCTGTGAGGTCACTGATTTTTGCAAAGTGCTCTGGGTCATTTTTTGGTTGTTGCGCTCCCGCTGGGAATTGAAACATCCTTTCAATTGATGGGATAAGAAAACTGTCCAAAATATCAATGTAAACGTGTGCATTTATTGAAGATGTAAAGACAGCCATCTTCCCAGGGCCTTTACCTGACATGCAGCCCCATATCATCAATGACTGTGGAAATTTGCATGTTCTCTTCAGGCAGTCGTCTTTATAAATTCATTGGAACGACACCAAACAAAAGTTCCAGCATCAACACCTTGCCCAATGCAGATTCACGATTTATCACTAAATATGACTTTCATCCAGTCATCCACAATCCATGATTGCTTTTCCTTAGCCCATTGTAACCTTGTTTTTTTCTGTTTAGGTGTTAATGATGGATTTTGTTTAGCTTTTCTGTATATAAATCCCATTTCCTTTAGGCAATTTCTTACAGTTCGGTCACAGACATCGACTCCAGTTTCCTCCCATTCATTCTTCATTTGTTTTGTTGTGCATTTCCTGCTTTGGAGACATATTGCCTTCAGTTTCCGGTCTTGAAGCTTTGATGTCTTCCTTGGTCTACCAGTATGTTTCCCTTTAACAACCTTCCCATGTTGTTTGTATTTGGACCAGATTTTAGACACAGCTGACTGTGAACAACCAACATCTTTTGCAACATTGCGTGTTGATTTACCCTCTTTTAACCCTTTATCTACCAATGTCCTTTTTTTGGGACGCCTAATCTTTTGCTTCTAGCAACTAAGATTTTATAATTAGGTCCAATTTTTTGTGTTGTGTTTGTAAAATGAATGTTTTCAAAACAGGAAATCATGTCATTGTTATTTTTAATTGAATATTCTTCACCCAGAGAGCTTTCAAAACACCTATTTTCGAGGCTGAAAATAGCTAATTTGGCAAGTAGTGGGTCAAGAGTTTGATTATCCTCTCCTTTGTTTCAATTGACATCTCTAGTGTTGGGGCCATGATTCATGTCAGTCCACTTGGTGCAACAGTTCTCCAAGGTGTGATCGCTCCCTTTTAGGATGAAATCACACTGTCCGTGTGATATGCAAGGCAGTCGGATGAGTCTTAGAGCAGTCACCTGGAACGACCTCTCTCCTGTCAGGACGGGAATGTCAGCTGCTTGTATTTCTATGCAGCTCCACACTCCCCGTCCATAGAGGGACTGACCCGAGTCTCATCCGAGAGTATAGTATGCCCATAGATCTACTGTAAATGGCTTCAGGACCTCAGACAGCGGTGCATATACTGTAGCAATAGCTATAGTATGCACGCTGCTCTGTGGAGCCCGGCGCTTTCATTCATAAAACTGTACAACAGCTGACAGGAGTCAGCTGCTGTACATAACAGATTACAGCATTATATGCCCACCTGAGTGGGTGGAAGGTCTCTAGGGGGATTGGGCACACCCTAGAGACATTATACAAACATTTATTTATTAAATTACAAGTCTAACAAACCACAGAACACTTTGCTCATCCCTGCGGCAGCAGGGATGAGCAAACTATCCGGTAACCGGATTGCTCAGTATTAGACCGGCTTCACTCTGCGGCGTGATCCGGTCCAGGGCTGTCCGGGATGACCCAGACAGCCGCGGACCGGATCAGCACACAGGACTGGGGGGCTAATATGCCCTCCGGTCCGGTGTGCAGCGCATGCAGTTCCCGCTGCTGATAAGTCAGGGCCGCGGGCGGTACACAGCCACAAAATAGAACCATGTGTCCATGATTTCACTGCAACCAGTGAGTTGCATGCAATATATCTCTGTGTGTGACGGTGCCCTTAGTTCCACTCATCGCTTTGGCACATAAACACATGCAAAAAAACTGACGTGTGACTGAGGCTTTGGATGGATTTTTGCTCATATTGAGCCCTTGGGTGATTCTGTAGAGCCCTTTACCACAGGTCAATGTTAACTGTAGGGTGACAAACTATGGTGAATATGATTGTTTGGTCTCCAAAGAATTGAACAATAGTTTCAAAAGTGATTTAGGAGTTATAATTTGCCTCTGAACTAGCTGTTTGCTCATTCACTGCTTGATCACGGTCATGTTTACAAGGACCAATAAACTTGTGACTATTGAACCATGGTCTGAGTACCCATTAGTTCTCTTTCTACAATACAACTTAATGCTTGTATTCATAATAAAGGATAAACCCTTAAAGACTAAGGAAGACTTGTCTTCAAAATTTTGGATCAAGTAATATCTACCTATTTACTGCACACTATTACCAGATACATATTTCGGCCGCAGCACTTACTGTACATTCTTCCCAGAGCACGTTCACTATAGATTAATGTCAGAATAATTTAATAGTTGCAGGTTTATACTCGGCTTCCTTTACAATTTTACCGCTCCATTTATTTATTTAATTATTCATTTTATCTCCATTGCCGCTTGCTCCGCTCTCCTGCTGTTTCTGTGATGAGAAGTTTCATAATCCTTTGCCATTACATACAGTAACTTGCTTTATTTACTGAATTTGCTTGATAAGCCGCTCTACGGACTACAGGTAAGTTAGAAGCACTTACACTTTAACAGATGGAAAAAGAAATGCGGCATCCCTTTGTACAATTTATGGGTAATGAACCCTTTCTATTCTGTCTGACGTGAAGTCTAGATTTAGAATATGAGCAGATGGTGCATGACTTGGTTGGCTCTCTCTCCTCCCTCAGGTTCAATGTACATGTGAGCTGTCAGTGAATATCACATCATATTGACTTGCCAGGGAAAGAGGTGCAGGGTCACCTGGGAAATAAATATTTGCATAACAGAATATACTGAAATTATTAGAATAATTTAGAAAGCAATCAGTGTATTTATAGGAAGATGCTCAGAAGATTACCAACACATGTTTAACAACCCTAGTTATAACGTTACTAAATCATATGTTAAAATGTAGCTATAATAGGAGGGAAATAATAACAAAAAAGCAAAAACAGGTTATAAAGGATTATTCATTTAAATTCACTTACCACTGGAATAGGGCATCAATATCTGATCGGCAAGGGTGTGACACGCAGCACTTTGGAAAATTAGCTATTACCAGCACCGGACGGAAGTTCATAGGCCAGCTTCACACCACGATTTTTCGGGTCCGGGGCTGTCCGGTGTATCACTATAGGGCCGGATGGCTGTTATTTGCCATCCGGTTTGGGGCTTTTCGGGGAGGATCCGGTTTTGTCCGATTTTTGCATCAGGCACAAAACCGGAGTCTGCAGCATTTTTTGTGTCTGATGCAGAAATCGGTCAAACCAGATCCTCCTGGATCCGTCACCCATAGCATGGGAGTCTATGGGCACCGGATCGTGCTGGAGCTGGCAGAAAATCATGCCGGGTCCTGGACGCCTGGTGCTAAAAGAGCGGCGGCTGTGAAAAGCAGCTGCCGCTGAATTTCAGCACCTGGAGAGCTCCACGGTTGAAATTTAAGCATCGCGGTAAGCTTCCCTGCAGCCGCGATGCTGAAATTTCAGCCCCGGGCAGCGGCATAAACGAAGCTGGCAAAATGCAGGATCGGAGGGCAGATTTGCCCTCCAGTTCTGCTCGCCTGTGGCTGTCAGGTTCTGTCTGGTGCATCCGGCAAAATATCGGACAGAACCTGACAGTCAGAAATTAAGGTGTGAAGCCGGCCTTAGAAGACAGTAGCTCCAGCATTTCATCATCCATCAAATGAATAGGTTGTGGATCTGCAGTACCCGGTCATGACCTCTATAGTTTTGACTTAACTGCTGTGTTCCAGAAGCATCTGAGAACTTCTGGGCATCAATAAGGGTGATGCACCAGCGCAAATAAGATATTGATGCCCTATCCTAAGGATAAGGGTGTGGTAATGGTAAACCTTAAGGTACCATCACACACCGCAATGTCGCCTGGAAAATCTGAAAGGCGATGTGTCGCGCCGGCGAAATCGCCGTGAAATTGCCTCACAGTTGCGGCGTGTGATTGTGTGATTTTGCGGCGATAAATCACCTGATTCCTGAACAGTGCTCAGTAACCAAGCGCAATCGGTAAGGCGATATTTTCATGTTTTGGCGTGTGACCGGGCGATACTGATGGAAAGAGCGTTTTCTGTGATTTCCCGTAGGCGTGCCTCAGCATGTTGTAGTCCGTCCCCGTCTTAGATGATTGGTGTTGGCTACTGTGTTCCCATTGACAGTCAGTTGACACCACGCCATATTTGAAGAGCTGTCTGTTCAGCACCACACACATCTTCAGCTACACAACTGTCTGCAAACTCATTGCAATTACGCTCGCCATAGAATAGCACAAGCTACATTGTTGCACCTTAACAGCAAATGTGGTAACCCTGTAAAGTTGTCAGTTCAGGCTTCACCTTATGGAGTCTATTCTTATACCCACCTAGGACCACAACACTTCGAATAGGGGAACCGGTAATTTAGTAGGTCCAAAAGGGGGGGTAGAGCCTAGGATAGAGTAGTGGGAGAGAGAGTTTAGAAAGACAGTTAGTGCTGGGAAGGCAGTCAGTAAGGACTAGCCTGACAGCAACGCTGCCGGGAGGAACCCCAACCTTCAAGGGGGGAACCAGGACAGTGAGCAATGGGCCAGGACTGGTTGGAGCCGGCTGTTCACGTTGGGGAAGCATCGGCAGTGCGGGTAGCCGTAGCAGTCAGACGTTTATCTCTGGCCGCCGACCGACGAGCTGCGGTCCCATCACTTAAGGGTAGCTGACAGCACCACAAGGTACCTCGCCCCTCAGTACCAAAACTAGATCCAAGATCACAGGAGCACGGCCCGAGTTCCGGTGGAGGGAGAAGTAACCGGCCTCATCAGAACCGGTAAAGGAAACCCATGCCCCACTGTGGGAGATCAGGGGACTGGCGGGAGAGCTCTGCGAGGGTGGTAGAGTTAAGAAGAGCAACTTAGACCCAGAAAGCCACAGAGGGAAGAACATCTAGAGACTCCATAACGGGGAACCTGGAACTGGTGATTGACCCTGATAAACCAGACTGTACCGTATATCATCATCATCTGCCGGTATCCATTAAAGTGGAGTTAAAGTTGAATTGGACTCAGTTATCCTTATTGCGGTGCCAGGAGGGTTCAGCACCATCAGCAGCTCAGCTGAGGGGTAAGAACTGCAACACTTAACTATAACAACTACTTCCCTCATCCCCCTCATCATACCTATCTTTAACCGCTGCCCTGAGGTAATAGCTCATCCTGTAGGGAGCTGGACTACTCTCTGCTGCACCACCATCACCTCAGCGGCCGGCTTGCAGCGCCGGTACCATATTACTGGGAACTACAGGTGGCGTCATGTTCCCCTGTAAATACTCCCTTCTCCCCCACTATCTACTCAAATGATAGCCAGGGCACGGCACCGGGATCCCGACCACCCGTGATCTCCCCATCTAAGCCGCCATCAGTCCCGGTGTCCGAGTACCCCTAACCCTGGCCACATAATGTGTGTATTAAGTTACGCTGTGTGGAGTATAGTGCCACACATGACAGCTCAGATGTTGGGCTACATCGTAGATGGGTGCCATGGGCCACGCACTACAATCACCCTACGTGTGAATTTAATGACGCTGTTGTGTTGTCCAATGAGCGTGTATGTGACGCGGTGTAAACCACTGTGGCCCGCCTATTTCCTCGCCGCGCTGAACATGTACGCCCACATTACCTTTGGGATTGCAGCGTGTGAAGCGGTGATGGAATGAGGCAAGATTGGTTCCATTGTAGGTGAGGCAATTTTCGGAGCGACACATCGCCTTAGCTTCAGGGCGAAATTGCAGCGTGTGACGCCACCATCAGCGATCTGAGGCGGGCACGAAAAACGTGAGCGCGCACATCATATCGCCACACATCGCCAGCCGAGATTGTGGTGTGTGACGGTACCTTTAGGGTACCTTTACACACCGCACCAAGGTGAGAAATCTGACAGGCAATCTGTAGCCCCGTCACCATTGCCGTGAAATTGCCTTGAAATTGCGGCGTGTAATTGGGGAATATGGCGGCGAACAAAAAGGTTGCACCTGGTTCTGATTTCACACCACTGCTCCAAAACCACAGGCAACCATGAAGGGGAAATTCCCTGCTTTTGGCATGTGAAGGGGCGATAGGGATGGAATCAACATCGCTTACTGATTTCCCAGAGGCATGCCACAGCATGCTGGACACCGCGCCCCCGTGAGCGATGATTGGTGGTGGCTTCTGTGTTTCCATTGGCTGTCCCTTCACAGGGCGCCATCTTTGAAGAGCTGTCACTTCAGCACCACACGCATCTTCACCTACACAACCATCCACTACATCAGTCCAATTACGCGCGCATTCAATAGCGCAAGCTATTGTTGACGCGTGTATTGGAAGATGCACTGTGTACACTATACTGCCACACATGACAATTCATATATTGGCCTACACATCGCACATGGGTGCCATGGGCAACGCACTGCAATGGTTAGCGAATTAGGTGACGCTGATGGCTATATTACGCTACTTCCGCTCCGCGGACGGCTACCTTGTTAGTGTCCTCAATGTTGTTTAGCGGCGCTAGTGTGCGTGATGACGTCATGACGTTTGTTTCAGTTTCGCTCGGCCTGCCAGGTGCCTGCCCCTCCCCTGCACATAGGAGCACAGTCATGGTCACCACACAGCGCACTGCCACATGGGGTCTGGCTGAGCTAATGCTCCTCATAGACCTATGTGACCAGCATGATTATTGGTGTGACCAGCGTCACCAGCACCCACGGCTGCGCAAGCGCACCATACTCCAGAGAATCCAGCGGGCCCTGCTGCACAAACTGGGGGTTGAGAGGACCTGCAAGCAAATCCAGAATAAAATCGGCGACCTGAAGCATAACTCCCCAGGGCGCATTCTGGACCTTCGTGCCAGGATTGCCAGGCTGCGTGGGGAGTATGTGGCAATGCCAAGAACACACATGGCAAACCATTGTATAGTGTAAGCCACTGTCCTGCTCCAAACCACTCCTATGTGACGCTTGAGCAGCTCAAAAGTGTCTCGCAGCAGCCACTTGTCACGACACGAGCGTGCATTCCTTGAAAACTCCGCGACAATGGCGTCACGTATTAGCCAGCCTTCCAGACCAAGCTGGCCAATCAGGACACTATTGCGTTGTCCAATGAGCGTGTTTTGGGCGCAGTGAAAAACAATTTGGCACGCCTATGTTTTTGCCGCGTTGGAAAGGTACGCCCTTTTGGGGATTGCGGCGTGTG
Organism: Allobates femoralis; assembly: GCA_033576535.1. Classification (NCBI taxonomy): domain Eukaryota; kingdom Metazoa; phylum Chordata; class Amphibia; order Anura; family Aromobatidae; genus Allobates; species Allobates femoralis. Next base: position 740,637,189 of record JARQOC010000003.1, on the reverse strand, counting down.
AAGCGGCGACGGGAGTCTACCGGATGTTTCCCATTGTTTGTGTGGCAACTTCCGGGGAGACACGTCGCCTTAGGTTGAGGGCGAAATTGCAGCTTGTAAAAGCGCCTTCGACATTCGGAGGCAACCATGAAAAATGTGCACGCGCACATCCGGTTGCCTCCGATCGCCGCCAAAAGTTACAGCGTGTAAAGGTACCCTTAGACTTATTAGAAACCTTTACATCAACCAAGAAGCAACAGTCGAAAAGGAACACAGCGACACAGCATGATACAGCATCTTGTCACCATTTCTCTTCAATTTATATGCACAAGGTATTTTTAGGAAGGCTGAACTTGCTGAAACAGTAAAAAGGAATAAAAATTGCTGGATGAATGAACAATCTTAAATATTTTGACGATACAAGATTTATAGCAACAAGCAGAGATGGAATGAAGGAATGAAGGTTTTTTGGGATACAGGGTTGACTTGTATTTTATTTCTAAATCTTTTTTAGGTGTTATGTTTTTTTACTACTTACTGTACACTATGAATTTTGGGCTTAGTGCCAGAAGCCAATACAAAGCTGGCATTAACCACTTTATTACCTAGCATGCCAACACCACAAATGTCAATGGAAAAGTCAGGGTACAGTGTCAGAAAATGGTGCTTCTATGAGTGCACCATTTTCTGGGGCAGCTGCAGGCTGCAATTCACAGTGGCGGTTTAGAAAACGTGGGCCACGCTGCACTGAGGATTCCAGCCCCCAGCTGCCTAGTTATACCTGTCTTGAAACCAAAACTACGGCGAAGCCCCATATAATTTTTTTAAATTATTTAATGAAATTCATGAAATAATTAAAAAAAGGGATTCCCTATATTTTAGGTTTCCAGCCAGGTAAAAATAGGCAGCTGGGGTAGGGGACTGTCTGTACCTGCCTGCTGTACCTGGCTGGCATACAAAAGTATGTTGAAGCTCCAAATCATTTTTTTTCAATTATTTCAAGGAATAATTTTATGAAAAGGGCTCAACTATATTGCGGAGATGTAGATGAACACATTGAACATAATGCATGCAGTTTTGTGCCAAAATTGCACCAAAAGAGCATAAAATCTGCGGCAAAAAACGCATCGTGGTTTTGGTGCGCCTATTCCCTGTGACAGTGTGTGTGATTGGCTGTTGGGTACCTCTGCAGTGAATATCCAGGAAGTTAATGAGTTGGAAGTTAAGTACAAGCGGGTGGACGCCAGTAAGTGTAATGCTGTTTAATAACTATCTTCTTTGTTTTAAAGCTTCCCAGCCCCCATCTCATAACTTTACAGTCCAAGTTCAGGATTCAGACTCAAGTTCGAGACACTTTCAACCCTGAACTTTAAAAAAAGTCTTGGCGAGTTCGTTGAACCCGAACATTGGTGGGTTCGCCATCACTACTTATGAGTGTCAAGATGGAAAGCTCCAACATGAGACTGCTACTCCACACAAAGCAGACAAAGATATTGTCTACTGCCAGATGTGACCAGGATATTTTCAAGATGGATGGCGATGAACTGGAAGTTGTAAAGATCTTCAACCTACTCACATCAATGATCATTCAAGATTCAAAGAGGATACCAAAAGTCAATAGGAGAATAGCTATGGGCAAATCAAAATGAAGTCACTGGACAAAGTCTTCCTATTGAGGACCATTTCACTGGTGGTGGAGACATGCCTCAAGCATAGTTTGGACTCTCTGTTGTAACATACAGATGTAAGCCATAAGCCATATCTCGACTAGGCTTAAGTTAGATTCATGGAGATTGGACGGAATTTCAAAAATTTCGGATATATTTGATGGGACTAACAATCTTCTCCCTTTTGATACTCTTCAACAATGATACAACCTAGGCAATTCTGATTTTCGGATGTGGAGTATTCGAGGTATGATGGTAAAATGCAAATTGAATTTCTTTTTGCCAGAGAATGTCATCCATATGATGCAATATCCCAAGAATGTGGTGTTGTGGAAAACAGAATCCATATACCATCAGTTTAATTTGGATGTTGAATTGGTAAGAACGTCCCATTTGGATGCCTGCACTAAGGAGCGAGCTGGGAGCTGATTTGCCCACTGCATTGTTCCAAAAAATTCTAGACTGCATTTACAAGAGTGTCCCATGTGTCCCCTTGATTGATACATTTCATAAATTATACACAAGATGATATCTCATGGCCATTAGGCTACACATGTTTCATAACCAGAACTCTTCTTTGTGTTGGAGGGATTGTGGAAGTGTAGGAATCTTATCCCACTTCTTTTGGGAATGTAGAACTTATGCTCAGTTTTGAAATCAAATAAAAAGGTTAATTTCTGATGTTACAGGGCTTGAGGTTTGTCTAAACCCACAGTTGTGCTTGCTTCCTGTATGCTTAGCAGACCTGCCAAGGCAGCACAGGCAGCTAATAATTCATATCCTGCTTGCCTCAAACAACTCCATCGCCTCGCATTGGAGAGATCCTTCTCCCCTGTGGCCCAGGAGACCATCCCTAAAATTGCGGGCCATAATACATATGAATACACATTGGAACAATTACGGGCACTCACATACAGAGTGAACGAGACCATTGTCACATATTATTAATTTATGATATTAACTCTCTTTTATTAGACTGGAGGGATTATGGTTGACGAGGCTATAGACTTTCAACTTTAGTGTAATTTGCTTCTTTTTGTGTTAGGAGTTTCCCCGTGTATCAGTCGTCTTAAATGAGGCAGCTATGCACCTGGGTGTGCTCACTCAAGAGTATCGGACCAGCAGAAGTGCCATTCAGGGCACGAAACAGGCCGTTGTCCGGCATCCCTCCATGTCCCCCCTCCCTGCATTGTACTGTATGGAATCCTGAATGGAACCCTGAAAAGGGAATAAATTCCTAAGAAGCACCAAATGGGTGAGTACCCTCTCTTTTCCGGCATCCCTCCACGTCCCCCCCTCCCTCCATTGTACTGTATGGAATCCTGAATGGAACCCTGAAAAGGGAATAAATTCCTAAGAAGCACCAAATGGGTGAGTACCCTCTCTTTTCCGGCATCCCTCCACGTCCCCCCCTCCCTCCATTGTACTGTATGGAATACTGAACGGAACCCTGAAAAGGGAATAAATTCCTAAGAAGCATCAAATGGGTGAGTGTCCTCTTTTTTCTGGACTGTTTTATCTTTCATTACAATGTGAAATTGCCTAATTTGCTTTATTTTACATGGTGGGCCATTTAAATAGATGCACCTAAATAAAATGGGAATGGTTGGTGATATCAACTTCCTGTTTGTGGCACATTAGTATATGGGAGGAGGAAAACATTTCCAGATAGGTGGTGACCATGGTGGCCATTTTGAATCCAACTTTATCTTTTTAATGGGAAGAGGGTCATGTGACACATCAAACTTATTGAGAATTTAATGAATAAAACAATGGTGTATTGGGATGTCCTGACGTTGTTTTACTGTGCTTTTTTGTGATCCAGTTTTTGGTGGTGTGAACACAGCCTTATAGATCTGTTCACTTTGTACATAGCTCATTTGTATTTGTCTAAATTAGTTTTCTTGCTCTGCAAGATAAGGGAGTGTCCCATCACTTCCTTAGTGAGCCATGCACATAAGAAGCTGCTTCTACACTGCGTCCATATTGGACTCTGGCCTGCCTGCATCCTGCATCTATAGGTAGTATACACATGGTCAGGTTTAAATACATTAGGTAGGGACTACTCTAATATGGGTTACCTTGACGGTGGTAGAGCAGCTTCGTACTTTCTTTGCAAAAACGTACTAACTAAATACCCTGTTACTGACATTTTTTATCAGCACTTGCTTTGTTACTACTATTTTTACAGCAGAGTATTTTTACATGTTGATTTACTGTGCTTTCTTTGTGATCTAGTTTTTGGTGGTGTGAACACGGCCTTATAGACCTGTTCACTTTGTGCATGGCTCATTTGTATTTGTCTATATTGCCATATTGCCTGAAACCTGTGGCTTGCTTAAAAATGTAGGACATTCTTCTTGAGTTATTTTCCTTTAATTGGGCTCCCTTCCATAGTTATCACATGTGGTTGAGATTGATTTCAGTCATCCAAATAATTGTCAAACACATACCATCCATGAGTTTATTTTAAAAGCAAAAAATATATATCTTTATCATGTATGAATCCAATTTGCATAATAATTTGGAATGCGACGTACTGTACAAGTAGTGCCATACAATGCCTACATAAATACAACTATACAATGCTCAAATGATGGGAAAATGAAAAGGTTTATAAATACACTATTGCTACGTAATGTCTACATATTGCCACTGTAAAATGAAATGGATCTCTCACCAGATTTCACAACACAAATTAGTTATTAAGCATATATCTTAGAGCGGATCAGCCTGGTGCATGTACTACCGTAGATAAATCTATGTCAAAATGGCTGTATAATCCCAATATTTACAAGAACCCTCGTTTTAATGAATTGCAGTCAAAATACACACCATCTAAAAACACAGGATACACTTCCTAGATAAGCAGAAAAATTGTGCACTGATAGAGAATGGATGGTAACAAAAACAACAGAAGTATGTAGCTTTTTGGGAAGTAGAACATACAGTTGTGGCCAAAAGTATTGACACCCCTGCAATTCTGTCAGATAATACTCAGTTTCTTCCTGAAAATGATTGCTATCACAAATTCTTTGGTATTATTATCTTCATTTAATTTGTCTTCAATGAAAAAAAACACAAAAAGAATTGTACTAAAGTCAAATTGGATATAATTCCACACCAAACATAAAAAAGGGGGTGGACAAAAGTATTGGCACTGTTTGAAAAATCATGTGATGCTTCTCTAATTTGTGTAATTAACAGCACCTGAAACTTACCTGTGGCACCTAACAGGTGTTGGCAATAACTAAATCACACTTGCAGCCAGTTGACATGGATTAAAGTTGACTCAACCTCTGTCCTGTGTCCTTGTGTGTACCACATTGAGCATGGAGAAAAGAAAGAAGACCAAAGAACTGTCTGAGGACTTGAAAAACCAAATTGTGAGGAAGCATGAGCAATCTCAAGGCTACAAGTCCATCTCCAAAGACCTGAATGTTCCTGTGTCTACCGTGCGCAGTGTCATCAAGACGTTTAAAGCCCATGGCACTGTGGATAACCTCCCTAGATGTGGACGGAAAAGAAAAATTGACAAGAGATTTCAACGCAAGATTGTGCAGATGGTGGATAAAGAACCTCGACTAACATCCAAACAAGTTCAAGCTGCCCTGCAGTCCGAGGGTACAACAGTGTCAACCCGTACTATCCGTCGGCGTCTGAATGAAAAGGGACTGTATGGTAGGAGGCCCAGGAAGACCCTACTTCTTACCCCGGGACATAAAAAAGCCAGGCTGGAGTTTGCCAAAACATACCTGAGAAAGCCTAAAACGTTTTGGAAGACTGTTCTCTGGTCAGATGAGACAAAAGTAGAGCTTTATGGGCAAAGGCATCAACATAGAATTTACAGGAGAAAAAAAGAGGCATTCAAAGAAAAGAACACGGTCCCTACAGTCAAACATGGCGGAGGTTCCATGATGTTTTGGGGTTGCTTTGCTGCCTCTGGCACTGGACTGCTTGACCGTGTGCATGGCATTATGAAGTCTGAAGACTACCAACAAATTTTGCAGCAAAATGTAGGGCCCAGTGTGAGAAAGCTGGGTCTCCCTCAGAGGTCATGGGTCTTCCAGCAGAACAATGACCCAAAACACACTTCAAAAAGCAATAGAAAATGGTTTGAGAGAAAGCACTGGAGACTTCTAAGGTGGCCAGCAATGAGTCCAGACCTGAATCCCAGAGAACACCTGTGGAGAGATCTAAAAATGGCAGTTTGGAGAAGGCACCCTTCAAATATCAGGGACCTGGAGCAGTTTGCCAAAGAAGAATGGTCTAAAATTCCAGCAGAGCATTGCAAGAAACTCATTGATGGCTACCGGAAGCGGTTGATCGCAGTTATTTTGGCTAAAGGTTGTGCAACCAAGTATTAGGCTGAGGGTGCCAATACTTTTGTCTGGCCCATTTTTGGAGTTTTGTGTGAAATGATCAATGTTTTGCTTTTTGCTTCATTCTCTTTTGTGTTTTGTTTTCATTGAAGACAAATTAAATGAAATTAAATGAAGATAATAATACCAAAGAATTTGTGATTGCAATCATTTTCAGGAAAAAACTGAGTATTATCTGACAGAATTGAAGGGGTGTCAATACTTTTGGCCACAACTGTATATTATATTACTCAGGGTGTGCTTACAACCACCGGTACTCAACAGCGACTGATGCCACACTGGCATACCTCCATAACTGAAAGACTCAGGCTGCCAGGAGGGATAGAACTAATTTCTTCCTGGTAGTCAGGCTTTCAATGACACGGTCAGGCATCTTCAGAATGCTATTAACCTGAAGATTAATATAAACAAAATAAAAGGCGGTCTAATGGAGCGCTAAGAAGGAGAGGATTACTAATCTTATATTAAAGCATCCAAACCTTTATTAAGATGTCCCCTATACGCCACAACATGTTTTGACAGTCTACAGCCATCTTCCTCAGGTGATATCACCTGAGGAAGACGGCTGTAGACTGTCGAAACATGTTGTGGCATATAGGGGACATCTTAATAAAGGTTTGGATGCTTTAATATAAGATTAGTAATCCTCTCCTTCTTAGCGCTCCATTAGACCGCCTTTTATTTTGTTTATATTCGTGGTATCCCTATTGGGAGGCTGGCAGGAGCTGCTGTGGGAAGGAAGATTAACTTTTAACCCCGGAGCCATTCACTGGAGCAAAAGTACCTGTGGTTGCTGGGCGGCTGGAACCGTTTACAGGGAACCAGCGGTGACGTGTTTCCGGGTCCTGGATCACGTGAGGTCGACATCCTGAAAAGGATCGCTGGAGCGACAGCGACAGTGCCTGGCAGGATCTGGAAGTCTAAAGTCCTGAGCGATAGCTGGTGTTGTACAGAGGCGCACAACACACCAAGGTGAGCAATACTGCTACCCACTGACCAATTGAGTGTCTCAGGTGCTTCTCATTTGCGCCCCTCTGTTTTTGTTTCTTATATTAACCTGAAGATTAACCCCCTATGTAGGGGGTAATAGCGTTTGTGCACAACAGATTCACTTTAAGTAATCTGTAAAGTCATCTGCTGGAGTCATTTACAACCAGCTCAAGTCTACGCCTGAGTATTCAGGAAATTGATATTCCTACTGCTAGGTAAATCCCACGTTACAGAGTTTTCAGGTAGTTCACATTCCTGCTGCTACACAACTGCTCTATTAGGGTGAGTTCACACGCTGCGTATTTGCTGCATATTTTTATGCTCTTGCAGTGTTTATAGACAAAACCAGGAGTGGCTGATTAAAATGATCACTGAGAAAATGGTTTTACGTTATGCACTTTAAATTCAATATAACACAACAGGTTATACTTTGTTACTGATAATAAATAATAATAATAATAATAGCAGTGGGTTCAAATGGGTAAGTATTGTGAAGAAAAATGGTTTTGTTAGATGGTGGTGAGCCAAGGGAAGGCTGGACACACTCTGTCTGCAGTTCAGTTACCCATGAGACGACCCCATATGATGTTACTGTATTATCGTGTTGATATAAATGTTTTTCTTGTACCTAAGTCATAAGGTCTATACCCAACCCCCTGTCAGAAGTCTTGATGTACAGTGGAAAAGATGACCGCAATATTTAAACCAGCAATATGGTTTCATAACCCTGCCCAACAGGTTTCGCCTCTCCCATTACTTGACAGGCTCAACAGGGGCACTCTGGTTAGAGGCATAGTGTTTATATCATCCCACGTATGGGTGCCATCACTGCATGGTGACCCGTCAGTTGAAAGCCTGGATACCAGATAAACCACGTAGACCAGGATTTAGGAGTTTAGAAGGAGTATAGTATTCACATCTCTCTCTCTGTGTATATATATATATATATATATATATATATGGAGTGTTCTTTTGGGTGGTTGGATCAGTCTCAGTCAACCTCCATCATAGTGATGCCTCCATTGGTGACCTGTTTTGTCCTCACTTTTCTTGAGATGTCCAGTTTAGTGTGAATCTCTCCTTACTGCCCTGGACCTTGATGCCTAGTGTTGTAGGAGACAACTTCCAGATGTCAGTTGCAGTTCTAAGTTCTACTTCACCGAGGCATAACAAATCCCTTCTTATCACGTCAAGCTGTTATCCTATAAGTAATTTAATTTTCCCTATGGAAAAATTCTATGATTTTCCAATAGCAAAGCAATCTCTAACTTGTGATTTGCTATTCAGAGTGATACACACAATACTATGAGAAAACAGAGATAAGATCACTTTTTTTTTACTGCTATATGCCTCAGGGCCAGTCACAATGTTGTAATAATATCCCCAGAGCCATATATCAGCAATTTACAGTGCCTTGATAAGAGAACCAGTCACATTGTAGTGTTTGTTAACGTGTTTTCTTTCACTTAGTTACTTTAAAATACTTGTAACAAATACAGAAATTTTCACATGGCTTATTTTTAGCAGGAGGCAGAATGAACAATATCTACGATTATCTGATTATCTGAATTATAACATGATGCACATTATGGTGGAATCCATTGAACAACACCTTCGGGTCATACTGAAGGCAAATAGGAGTCCACAGTCTACTTAATATGTAAATATAATTCCTTTTATTTAAGTCATAAATGTTTGACAGATATGGGTCTGACATCTGGAGCTTAACTATGACGAAGGAGAGAATCAATGCAAAGGCTGCTGCAAAATTTGCTCTTTCCCTTCACTTCTATGGGAGTTAGAAAAACTGTAGAATAGCTGTCCTTAAAAAATATGTGCAGCATCCAAAAGAGTGATCCTGTGAGTATAATATATTGAAAATAGGGAGTTCTCTTTTAAGAATCATATGTTAACCCAAAAATTTTTTTTATTTATGAAAATGTAAAAATAAGAGTTCAAAAGGCAATTACAAAGACCCGTTAAGCAGGGATGTAATTATCACAGTAGGAGACCTAGAGGCTGGTATGGGAGCCACATTGCGATAGATTCCCATTCACTTGCTCTGGTTTAACACATTGATGCCAGAAAATTATGTGCAACGGACGCCTAGCTAAGGCAGATAGATGATGAGGATGTGAAGCATTGGTTACAGGGGAGAAACTATAGCCATAACCGCTGTAATATCAGCTACAAGGTCCTCAATAACAGGGATTACTTGGGACACCCTGCAGGCAGGAAGAACATATGAACACATACCTGGTTCCCTGAAAATAAGACAGTGTCTTATATTAATTTTTGCTCCCAAAGATGTGCTAGGTCTTATTTTCAAGAGATAATAATAATAAATCTTTATTTATATAGTGCCAACATATTCCGCAGTGCTTTACAATTATCTTTCCATGATTCCCATCATTCCTTTGCAGCCCCCAATATCCCCTTGCAGCCCTCATCATTGCCATGCAGCCCCCAATATCCTCATAATCCCCTTGCAGCCCCCAATATCCCCTTGCAGCCCCCATCATCCCCATGCAGTCCCCAATATCCCCATCATCCACATGCAGCCCCAAAATCTCCATCATCTTCCTGCAGTGCCCAAGATCTAAATCATCCCCTTGCTGCCCCCAATATCCCCATCATCCCCTTGTAGCCCCAATATACCCTTGCAGCCCCCATCATCCCCATGCAGTCCCCAATATCCCCATCATCCACATGCAGCCCCAAAATCTCCATCATCTTCCTGCAGTGCCCAAGATCTAAATCATCCCCTTGCTGCCCCCAATATCCCCATCATCCCCTTGTAGCCCCAATATACCCTTGCAGTCTCCATCATCCACATGCAGACCCAATATCCCCATCATCCCATTGCAGACCCCATTATCCCTTGCAGCCCCAATATCCACATGATCCCCTTGCAGACCCCAATATACCCATCATCCCCTTGTAGCCCCCAATATCCCTATCATCCCCTTGTAGTCCCCAACATCCCAATCATCCCCATGCAGACCCCAATATCCTTATCATCCCCATGCAGCCCCAATTTTCCCATTACGGTACCTGCAAAAAAAACACACAGACATACCCACACCTTTTCTCACCTGTTCTCCGGTCCGCGCTGTATGCTACTGTATTCTGGTGCTGTGCTGAGATTTATGGCTCACCTGCCATAGATGTACAGTAAGCCATCAGCCAATCAGAGGTCCGCAGGGAATGTCATGCACCTACGTCACCTGCTGGCCTCTGATTGCTGCCGGAATAAATGCAGCAGCAGTCACCGGCGGTGGGCAGTGGGTGGACTACAGTAACTATGGTATAATCACAGCTGCATGCTCTGTTAGGCAGGCATGCTTACAAAAAATAAACTTTCCTTATTTTCAGGAGAGGCTTTATATTTAGCATTTCTACAAACTCCCCACTAAGTCTTCTTTTCTGGGGATGTCTCATTTTCAGGAAAACACAGTATTAACATCACATCACCATGCAGGCAGGAAGAACAAATGCGCCCATGTCAATGTCATTGGACAGAGTTGACTGCTGTCAGTCCCCACAACTCATTACTGCCCTGTGCTCTGCTATCAGAACATCAGATGTGATTTTTTCACCTCTGCATTGTGTATGTTTCTTCAATGTATGATCAAGTGGACACAGTAGGGAGGACTCACTACAGAACATCTCAACAAGATCAGAAAGTTGACTACAGTTCAGTCTGCACTGTTTCCTCTACTGCATTGCTCAGTCTCTGAGTCCTTCTCTAAAAGGTTTGGGAAATTTTATACAAGCTGTGATTTCCAACAGAGAAGACTTCTATCTTAAAGGATTATTCTCAATGTGTGTGATCAGCAGCTGTACAGTTTTTCAACCTCTTTTACATCCTGGTTGATGAGGGCGGGCAAATCTACTTGAGTGACAGGTCAGTAGCAGTGTGGCAGAACTGTGGCATTAGCAAAACTTGTGCTGAACTTAATTGTTTTACTGTAACAAATTTAATTATTAATGGTTGTTAAAAAGTCTGCACTGTTATCACTAGATTTGCATATAGAAATAGCCTGACCTTTTAACCCCTTCATGACCCAGCCTATTTTGACCCTAATGACCAGGCCATTTTTGGCAATTCTGACCAGTGTCCCTTTATGAGGTAATAACTCTGGAACGCTTCAATGGATGCTAGCGATTCTAAGATTGTTTTTTGTGGCATATCGGGCTTCATGTTGATAGTAAATTTAGGTCGATAATTTTTGCGTTTATTTGTGAAAAATTCAAAAATTTGGCAAACATTTTGAAATTTCCCAATTTTAAATTTTTGAATTGTTATTCTGCTAAACCAGAGAGATATGTGGCACAAAATAGTTAATAAATAACATTTCCTACAAGTTTACTTTACATCAGCACAATTTTGGAAAAAAAAATTTTTTTTAGGAAGTTATAAGGGTTCAAAGTTCATCAGCAATTTCTCATTTTTCCAGCAAAATTTACTAAACCATTTTTTTTAGTGACCACATCAAATTTGAAGTCCCTTTGAGGGGTCTACATGACAGAAAACACCCAAAAGTGACACCATTCCAAAAATAGCACCCCTCAAGCTACTCAAAACTACATTCAAGAAGATTATTAACCCTTCAGGTGCTTCACAGGAAGTAAAGCAATGTGGAAGGAAAAAATGGACATTTTACTTTTTCCAACAAAAATGTTCTTTTAGCCTCAATTCTTTCATTTTCACATGGGCAACAGGATAAAATGGATCCTAAAATTTGTTGGGCGATTTCTCCTGAGTACACCGATACCTCATATGTGGTCATAAACCACGGTTTGGGCGCATGGCAGGGCTCAGAAGGGAAGGAGCGCAATTTGACTTTTGGAGCTAATTTTCCATTCAAAAAGTGAAATGGCACTCCTTCACTTCTGAGCCCTGCCGTGCGCCCAAACAGTGGTTTATGGCCAAATATGAAGTCTCAATGTACTCAGGAGAAATTGCCCAACACATTTTAGGATGCATTTTATCCTGTTGCCATGTGAAAATGAAAAACTTTAGGCTAAAAAAAATTTTGTGAAATAAAAAAGTACTTTTTCATTTTTACAGATCAATTTGTGGAACACCCGAGGGTTCAAAGTGCTCACTATGCATCTAGACAGGTTCCTTGGGGGATCTAGTTTCCAAAATGGGGTCACTTGTGGGGGAGCTCCAATGATTAGGCACACAGGGGCTCTCCAAACGCGCCTTGGTGTCCGCTAACAATTTGAGCTAATTTTCCATTCGAATTGTTTAAGGACACCATGTTGAGTTTGGAGAGCCCCTGTGTGCCTAAACATTGGAGCTCCCCATAAGTGACCCCATTTTGGAAACTAGACCCCTGAAGGAACATGTCTAGATGCACAGTGAGCACTTTGAACCCCCAGGTGCTTCACAAATTAATCCTTATAAATAAAAAAGTACTTTTTTTCCCACAAAAAAATTCTTTTTTCATTTTTACGGATTAATTTGTGAAGCACCTGGGAGTTCAAAGTGCTCCCCACCCATCTAGATATGTTCATTGGGTGGTCTAGTTTCCAAAATGGGGTCACTTGTGGGGGAGCTCCAATGTTTAAGCACACAGGGGCTCTTCAAATGCAAGATGGTGTCCACTAACAATTTGAATGGAAAATTAGCTCAAATTGTTAGCGGATACCATGTCGCGTTTGGAGAGTCACTGAGTGCCTAAGCATTGGAGATCCCCCACAAGTGACCCCATTTTGAAAACTAGACCCCCCCAATGTATCTAGATGCATAGTGAACACTTTGAACCCCCAGGTGCTTCACAAATTGATCTGTAAAAATTAAAAAGTACTTTTTTTTCCACAAAAAGTTTATTTTTTCATTTTTATGGATCAATTTGTGAAGCACCTGGGGGTTCAAAGTGCTCACTATGCATCTAGAAACGTTCCTTGGGGGATCTAGTTTCCAAAATGGGGTCACTTGTGGGGGAGCTTCAATGTTTAGGCACACAGGGCCTATCCATATGCGATATGGTGTCCTCTAACAATTGGAGCTAATTTTCCATTCAACTTGTTAGAGGACACCATGTCGCATATGGAGAGCCCCTCTGTGCCACCAGCATAATGGCAACTGGAAGAGTTGGGGTACAGCACCAGAAACTGACACCTCAAACGAATGCGCTATTCTGGGATGGCTGTGGGATGCAAATTGCAGCGTGGGGGCCCACAACATTTGGCTCTCTCCACGCTGAGGATTCCAGTCCCAAAGCTGCCAAGTTGTACCTGGCAGGCAACCTAAAATACGGCAAACCTCCATGTCATTTTAGTTGTAGAATTTTTTTAAAAATTACGTGGGGCTTCACCATATTTTTGGTCCAGCCAGGTACAACTTGGCAGCTATGGACTGCCACCAACCTCCAGCTGCCTCGTTTTACCTGGCTGGCAACCAAAAATACAGCAAAGCCCTTTTTTTTTTTATTTCTAGAACTAATTCTAGAAAAAAATTACGTGGGGCTCCGCCATATTTTTGGTTCAGCCAGGTACAACTAGGTATCTGGGGGCTGGAATCCTCAGAATGGAGAGGCCCAAGCGTTCTTGGCTCCCTATGCTGCGAATTGCAGCCCGCAGCCACCCCAGAAAATGGCGCATTCATTGAAGCATCATTTTCTGGCGCTGTAACCAGATTCTTCCAGTTGCCCTGATGCCGGTGGCAAACTGGGTAATATAGAAGGTTAATGCCAGCTTTTTATTGGCAGCTGGCACTAAGCCCGAGATTCATAATGTCGGGCCAATGTTAGACCCAGCCACTAGGAATCTCTGGTAAATAGTAATAGAAAAATACACGACACAGAGAAAAATATTTTTATTAGAAAAAAAACAAACATAAATTGAGACTTCATCTTTATGACTTCATACCGTCCGACGTAGTCCACAGCGATGGTCCCACGATGCTTGATTGCCTCTAATACATCCAGAGACTACAGCAAGGGAGCAAGTGTCTTCTTCCTGCAGTCTATGGGGTTACACTGATGGTGCACTGTATGGCAATGATCTGCTATACAGTACACCATGACTGTGACCCCAGAGACTTCAAGAGGAGAACACTTGATCCCTTGTTGTAGTCTCTGGGGTCACAGTCATGGTGCACTGTATGGCAGATCATTGTCATACAATGCACCATCACTGTGGCAAACCCAACTCTCAAAGATCACTGATCTCTGAGGCTTGGGTCAGGTGACCGGATGTTGTCATGGCAATGTCAGGTTGCCATGGCAACATCCGGTTACTATGGTGATCGGCTCATTACGATGGGCCGATCACCACATGGAGAGGTACGAGACTGCGCTATCTCTCCCCGGACCGTTAATGCTGTGAGCGGTAAGATCACAGAACTTAGGGAGTGACACAGAGCCACGGCACAGTGATAACACATATTGCTGTGCCTGGCTGTCACATCGCTCCTCTGCAGTGTCATCTCCATGCAGAGGGATGACGCTGCAGAGAATGCTGGCACAGGCGGCAGGGGGGCACTGAAGGGGAGGGGGTGACCAGAGGAGGAAGAGGGCACAGGAGCACAGGAAAATGGGTGCAGGAGCACAGGGACACAAGGTTGCAGGGGTGCAGGGCAATGGGCGCAGGGACACAAGGATGCAGGGCACAGGGGCACAAGGTCGCAGGGCATAGGAACACAAGGGTGTAGGAGCACAGGACAAGGGGCACAGGGACACAAGGATGCAGGGCACGGGGTGCAGGGTACATGGCTGCGAGGTACAACTTGGCAGCTGTGGGACTGGAATCCTCAGCGTGGAGGGAGCCAAATGTTGTGGGCCCCCAGGCTGCAAAGCTGGCTGACACAATTACTGGTATTGGCTGTTGGAAGTGCCAACAGCCAATCACAGGTATGGCAGATGAGGGGTGGGAAAGCCAACCCCCCTTACGTCACCCTAAGGTCTCTGGCTTCTTGTAGCCCCGGTGAGATTTCCCGCTGATTATCATAGTTACCAGCGTCCTCCCTGCTTACAGGCAGCGCTAAGCAGGGAGGATGCTGACATCGCCTTTAGCGATGTGGGAGGTGGCTCATATTGCCCTGATCACTGGGGAGATCTGCCTGTTTCACATCTCCCCAGCGACCAGGTAACAACGCTCCAGTGATCCCGGCAGGTCGTTATCGCTGTCAGGATCGCTGGAGCGATCGTTATGTAAGACAGGGCCTTTAGCGGGAAAGGAAAAGTGAAAAGCAGTTAGTAGGATACCTGCTCGAGAAGGAGCAATAGGTAGGATGGTGATTTTGCATGATTCATAATAGGTTAGGAGCTGACAGGGATTTAGAAGGAGGCAACCATCTAACTTGCCTACAGAAATGTATTAGCTGGAGAGCTGACTGGGATCTCAAGGTTAACTCCTCTCCTGGAGGTCAAGCCCTTGGGTTGATCTTCCTGGCGTTAAGCTGTACAATATGTACGATAAAAGCTCTCATAGCAGGAAAATGACAGTTCATGGAATCTGTCAGCAAGTTTTTACAATGTAATCTGAAGACAGCATGATGTAATGGTTAACACACAGACTTCAGCAATGCATCTCTTATCACACCATATGTTATTGTTTACCTGGGATGTTTGTTATATATTCAGGAGATTATCATTATCAGACTAGGTCAGCAAGAGGTCAGCTACACCAGCACCCCCCTGCTGTGATCATCAGCTCACTGTCTATAGACATTGCACACAGAGAACCTGGAGTGTGGGGCCAGCTTTCTCAGATCTTATGCACTGCTAAATCTAAAATATCTTATAGTGTAAGGACTGCTGCACTCAGTAAACTAAGTGATACATCATTGGATTCCCAGTCTTTTTGCCTACATATGCTGCTCTCAGATAAGCTAGAAAAATCTTGCTTATTTCTAAGCTATCTAATGAAACTAAATTCACATTATAAGAATTACTCTTTTCAGCCTAGTGTATGTGTGCTTTTTGTGCTGTGTGTTACACTAAAGATATACAATAGAAGGGGAGTGGAGAAGATCCAGCATTAAAGAGATATCCTTGTATTACTGGTAACCTATAAATTGATTATATAGATCCTTTTTTGTTTGAGAAATGATTTCTTGAGGTATAGATTAATCTGAAACAAGCAATTTTATCCATTTTATCCCTATCCCAGAAACAGGTGTTTGATAAATACAAATCTATAAACATTCTTTTTTTTCCTGCCATGAGAACATTTCTTGGAAAAACTCTTGATTTTTCCTAACATTTAATGTCCCATATATTGAGCCCCTTTTTTTAAGGACTGAACTGGACATGTAAGCAAGACAGCCATATGGGTTAAGAAATGCATGGGAGATTGAAGTGTGGCACCCCACGGTTCGGTTGCCACAGGAACACCTGGAGCAGGGAGGGAATTCCACATCAGGTAAGCTCACGCACAACACCTTCCACTCCAGACCAGATGGGGGAGCTCTACTTGCTAAGTTCAGGCAAGGTCCCCTATAAATTTGGGCCTGGGGCGGAATTAGGCAGTTCAGTACGGAGCAGTACTGAGAAGAAGACACCGTGGCAAACAGAGCTTCGCTAGGCCTGTGCCAGTGAGAGGGACTGACCAGAGTGAGGGACCCAAGAGTGAAGGCTGGAGGCAAAGCGAGTTAGCCAGGGAGTGGAACCATATCGGTTCGCCCCAGTGGAGCAGCGTTGACAACCCGGACACCGGAGTCGGAGACTGTGAGGGATCTAACGGCCCAGCAGTAAAGACCGGAGGGCCAAGGAGAACCGAAGTCTCCCAGCCGCAGCAGTACCTGGAGGCACAGCCGCACATAGAGCCCGCAGACCGCAGCTGACAAAGAGGTGCCCACCAGCAGGGTTCTGCCACCTGCCATACAGGTGAAGAGAGCAGGAGAGGGTCAGGGCTTAGCTTCAGACAGCCTAGGACCGTAGCAACCACAGCACAACAGGGAGGCCTCATAACTCATCGGGTGTGGAGATCCTGAACTGCTTCCAGACCACCCGGACTGTACCTTGGACTTAACCTTCATAATCAACATCAGTAAAGGTACGGAAACAACAACCCTGTGTGTGACTGTTATTGGGGGCCCCTGACCCTGCTCTTATCAAAAACTGTCCCATAACTATAACATTCACACCTGCCCCGGGAATCCCGCTCCACCTACGGGGAGTGTAACCATCTTGCTCCTCCGCCATCACCCCAGAGGACTGTCCCGCAGCGCCGGTAACATTACCAGAACCATAGGTGGCGTCAAGAAACACTTTTATTTTATTTTTATTGACTGTTTTCCCCTTTTTAGGCAACCACCAGGGCCACGGAACTGGGCAACAGGCCCCAGGGACATCCCCTAAGAACTAAATGCCCAGGACCGGGTACCCAACAGTCCTGGGGCAGGTCAGAATGTCTTTTCTTTCTTTTATGTAGTTAATAAGTATTATTTTTACTGATATTGGATGTATTCGGGATATATTTATTGATTACCTGAGTGTTAAGTATTGGGAACCTTAGTTTAAAAAAAGAGTAGAAGATGAATTTGAATGAATGGTCCATACATTTTATCTATATGTGATTATATATACTGTGTAAGTTTGTATTAAATAGCAGTGCACATTCTGAAGCCGGCAAGTAGACCCAATAGTTCCCCACAACGTGCCGGTCTGGAAATAATGCACTGAGACATGTCATACCAGGAAGGAGCAGCCAACAGATTTGAAATGAATGACTGTGATTCTGAACTAATTATCACACCCACCAGGCCATGATACCACGGTGCTCGGAGAGACATGGAGGCTGAGAGATCGCCCACACGTCTCCCACAGGTCTAGACAATCAATAGCGCAAAAAGTAAGTTATAAACAACATTTTTCCAACATTATACTTCACATTTAGGTCAGACGGGGATTCTTAGGGATGTAGTAGGAAGCCACAGGGACAGGAAGTGATAGGTTTGGGGACATAAATGACCTGACAGGTTCCCTTTAAGAAAACCTTCAGTGCAGGGTCGGACTGGCCCGCCGGAGGATCGGGAGAATCCCCGGGGGGCCCCGACACTTCTTGGCCACGCCCCCAAACCCCGCCCCCGCCCCCCTGGGCCCTGTATGGGGAGAGGTGAGGCCCCCCACCCGGTAATATTGCTAATCATATCGGCGAACTGCCGATATGATTAGTGATGGTCCCTGTTTGCAGCGGCAGAGCAGGGAGAGCGATCTCCCTGCTTTGCCTGCTGTCAGTGCCACTCTGACTCCTCTGCGCAGCGCGATAAGCGCCGGCGTGTGCGCAGGAAGTCAGACAGTCTCAGGGCGATGACGTCACGCCCTGAGACTGCTTCCTTCCTGAGCATGTGCCGGCGCTTATCGCGCTGCGGAGGTCGCCCCAGGCCAGGCTGCAGCCCATGTTAGTATGGAAGGCAGCCAGGTGAGGGGGGATGAGCACGGGGGAATATGAGCATGGGGGAAGATGAGCACAGGGGAAGATGAGCACGGGGAGGATGAGCAGGGGGGAATGATGAGCAGGGGGAGGATGAGCAGGGGGAGGATGAGCAGGGGGGAATGATGAGCAGGGGGGAATGATGTGCAGGGGGAATGATGAGCAGGGGGGAATGATGAGCAGGGGGGAACATGAGCAGGGGGGAATGATGAGCAGGGGGGAGGATGAGCAGGGGGGAATGATGAGCAGGGGGAATGATGAGCAGGGGGGAAGATGAGCAGGGGGAGGATGAGCAGGGGGAGGATGAGCAGGGGGGAACATGAGCAGAGGGGAATGATGAGCAGGGGGGAAGATGAGCAGGGGGGAACATGAGCAGGGGGGAACATGAGCAGGGGGAATGATGAGCACGAGGAAGATGAGCAGGGGGGGGGGTTCTGGTGGTTACTGAGGAGCCCATCTCTTCTGCCAGAAGAGATGAGCTCCTTTGTCACCAGCCTGGAGCCAAGGGTCCCAGGCAGTGCTCCACCATCCCATTATCATTTGTCCTGCTGCTGGCTGGGAGTCCTGTAGTGCAGCATCATGTAGTGTGATGTGATGCTGCTTCTACTACTGCCCCCAGTATGGTGCCTCAGGGAGCTCCCACAGGGCATCACAGGCCGCCTTAGTATAAAGCAAACACTGTGGGAGCTCCCTGAGGGCACCATACTGGGGAGCCCCGAGATCCTAACTTCACGGGGCCCCGTGATCTCTGTGTACGATCCCTGAGTGGGCCCCTGTGATCTCTGTGTCCGAACCCTGAGTGGGCCCCTGTGATCTCTGTGTGCAATCCCTGAGTGGGCCCCTGTAATCTCTGTGTGCGATCCCTGAGTGGGCCCCTGTGATCTCTGTGTGCGATCCCTGAGTGGGCCCCTGTGATCTCTGTGTGCGATCCCTGAGTGGGCCCCGTGATCTCTGTGTGCGATCCCTGAGTGGGCCCCGTGATCTCTGTGTGCGATCACTGAGTGGGCCCCATGATCGCTGTGTGCGTTCCCTGAGTGGGCCCCGTGATCTCTGTTTGCGATCCCTGAGTGGACTCCGTGATCTCTGTGTGCGATCCCTGAGTGGGCCCCGTGATCTCTGTGTGCGATCCCTGAGTGGGTGCTGCCGGGCCCCTGGTGATGCCTGGTGCTGCCGGGCCTGTGGGTGCCTGGTGGTGCCTGGTGCGACCGGGCCCTGGATGCCTAGTGGTGCCTGGTGCTGCCAGGCCCCTGGGTGCCTATTGCTGCCGGGCCCCTGGTGCTGCCGGGCGCCTGGTGCTGCCAGGTGCCTGAGACTGGGAGCCGCAGAGGAAAAAGCTGCCGGGTACCTGGTGCCGGAGACTGGGAGCCGCAGAGGAAGAAGGTGCCGGATGCCTGGTGCCGGGGATCGGGAGCCACAGAGGAAGAAGCTGCCCGTTGCCTGGTGCCAGAGATTGGGAGCCGCAGAGGAAGAAGCTGCCGGGTGCCTGGTGCCGGACACTGGGAGCTGCAGAAGAAGGTTCCGGGTACCTGGTGCTGGAGACCGGGAGCTGCAGAGGACGAAGCTGCCTGGTGCCAGGTGCGGGTGAGCGGGAGACTTGGAGCCGCAGAGGAAGAAGCTGCCTGGTGCCTGGTGCCCGCAAGCAGGAGACCAGGAGCCGCAGAAGAAGAAGCTGCCGGGATCAGGAGTGTGGAGTCAGGTAAGGCGCTGTTACAGCCGAAGATAGCAGCCTGGGGGAGACAGAGTGGGATGGATGAATGGATGGATGGATGGGGCGGCCTGGAAGAGGGGGCAGAATGGGATGGATGGGGGCGGCATGGAAAAGGGGGGAGAAGATGGATGGATGGGGGGATAGAGAGAGAAGGTACATGGATGGATGTGAGAAGCTACGTGGAACATGGGGGGAGAAGCTACATGTATTACATATACACACACACTGACACTATATACAGAGTTCCTGTATATAATGTCAATGGAGATCATTGCATTACCTGTACACCGACACTATATACAGAGCTTCTGTGTATAATGTCACTGGTGATAACTGTATAGATTGTACACTATATACAGACCTCGTGTGTATAATGTCACCGGTGATCACTGTATTACCTGTACACTGAAACTATATATTGAACTCCTGTGTATAATGTCACTGGTAATAACTGTATTACCTGTACTCTAACCCAATATACAGAGCTTTTTTACATTTTTATTAATTTAGTGTTATTTGTCACTGTGGTGGCATTATGTGCTTTGGTCATGACATGACGGTATTTGTCCCTTGTATATGGTATTATTCGGTGACTATGTGGTGGTCATATGTGGTCTCATGGTGTGGCAGTATTTATACCTTGTATGTGGTAGTATTTTATCACTATGTGGTGGTATTATCTGCTTTCGTCATGGGGTGGCGGTATTTGTCTAGTATGTGGCATTATTTGGGCTCTATGGCATGGTAGTATGTGATCTGGTCACGGTGTGGTGGTATTTCTGACTTCTATCTGATAATATTGGTCTTGGTAGAGTGGATTTTGGTCGGGTCATTTGTTTTATCTGATATCAATAAGTGGAAACTATTTTATTTCCAATAGATATTAAATACTTAGATGTTTAACTCCTCCCTGTCCTGTGACACAGCAGCAGAGATGCAGAGGTTTGCCAGAGAAAGAAAGTTGAGCATTTGGTAACCTCGGTATTTATAAGACAAAACCAGGAGTGAGTGAGAAATGCATAAAATATTAGCTCTGATGGCTTTACTCCTGGTTTTGTCTTAGGCCGGCTTCACACCACGCTTTTTCCCCGTCAGGCTGTGTCCGATGCTTTGAAGGAGGCACTGGACACAGCCTGACAGGTCCGGACAAATAGAAGCGGAGGGTTAATATGCCCTCCAGTCCTGTTTGTAGCCAGATTCTGCAGAGCGCAGCTTCAGGAGCTGTCCCCTACTGAAATGGTGCTGAACCTCTTCACAGGGGTCAGCTCCAGGTACTGAAGTTCAGTGGAGCTCATGCTGAACTGCAGCAGCCGGCGTCCGGGAACCTGACAGACTCTCTGTCAGGTCCGGAACGATACAGCGCCCCATAGACTCTCATGTTAGGGGGTGCCGGATCATGCTGGAACCGGGAGAATCTGGTGGAGGAATCTGGTTTGCTCAAATTTTTTGCCCCAGACACAAAAATGATGTAAGCTCCGTTTTTGTGTCCAGGGCAAAAATCATTTGCAGCCTGATGCTGCCGGACAGGGACAAAACCGGATGGCAAATAGCTGCCATCCGGCCCTGTTCAGCACCATAGGGCTGCATTATGTCAAAATCGGGTCTGGGGCTGTCTGATTCACATCGGACAGCCCCGAACCTGATCACAACGTGGTATGAAGTCGGCCTTACAAATACTGAGGTACAAAACTCACCAAATACTCAAAGCTCCACATTCTTCTGATGGTGCGGATTCCACCAATAAATAAGTGATTCTTCCTAACCTGTGCATAGCTGAGAACTTGTTTTCACCAAAAAATCCCTTTAATGCAAACTACAGTAATTGTACATCGCAGTAATGGTGAGCGCACAGTGATGTGCAGGAGCCGCCTGTGTTTTACAGTCAATGCTACACTATAATGGGTATAACGGATAGCAGGTATTTGCATATAGCTGAAGAATGGGTGGGCCCGGGTGGGTGGGCCCGGGTGGGTGGGCCCCTGGAGTCAATTTTCCTGGTGGGCCCAAGACACCCCAGTCCGCCGCTGCTTCAGTGTTATATGGTCACTGATATTCTTGTCTCCTTTCCAAAATTTGCGTGAGACAGATCACGCCAAATTATAATAACTTTATGATGGTCAAAGGCTGTAAATTGTAAGTAAGACCTAGCATGTCATGTGATTGCCTTGTCAACTTTACTGCCCAAGGTGCAACTTTATATTCCATTGGCAGGTATATGCTTTTGCTATGAGCGATGATAAGACCTGCAATATTGAAGGTACCTTTTAACAAGTTCAGGCTTCATACAAAAAACAGTGTGTGAGTTGGCTCATGATGTTTATGTTTAAGTTTGCTTTGGGGCCCAGTCTTTCTTAGGCTATGGTCACATTTGGAAGGGTAATTGCGGTTACCGCATCCAGATCCAGTTTCCTTCAGACACATTTTTCTCCCAAAATGTATCCTGCAAACCGCAATGCGGTAACGGGATTGCTCAGGATGTGTAATCCGGAGCAATCCCGTTACTGTATGCTTTGTTCATCCTTGCTGCCGGTTTTGAGCACTTTTACTGCTCAAAACCGGATCAGGATCTGCAGTGCCCTGCCGCAAGTGTGACCCTAGCCTAAGTTATGACCCTGCCTTTAAGCTTTATTCTCTTTGATCTTTAACAAGTAGCTAAACTTTAAAAAAAAAAAATTTGTCTGCCATTGAAAGATATGTAACTTGTTAAACATTCATTTCATGACTTGTCAACATTCCTGAAAAAATAAATTACACATATCCATGTGCAATACAGATGATGGCAGTAAAAGGATCAGTACCTGACTCCTGCTTTGCATGTTCCACTTATCAGTACTATCTCCTGCAGCAGCTTTTCACTGCCATCATATCTACTGCAAATTAGTAAATTCAATGAAGTTAAAGGGAGTGTAAGGTAGCGCTTATTTAGCATGTTGGCGGACACTCGCTCACTGCGCAATTCAAGCACACAACGACAGTCTTCAATAAAAGATAGCCCATTCCAGTTTATTACCATTAGATAAACCGCTGGGAGCAAACTAAACATATGTCAGCCTTTTGAACTGTTATCGTAGGAACGACATACGGTCCATTATCTTGAGCTGATTAATCTGTGCATAATTATTAACTCATCTAAATCAGCACATAAAGTCCCACTTTGGTTTTACCTGCTCTTGCAGCTTAGCAGAGTTCAGACTGGCTCCGGCCAGTTTTGCCATCAAGGAGGTTGCTCACAGGAATCATCCACCAGGTCTTTGGACTTGCTCCGTGTCGGTACCTGTTGTGAGTGTAGATCCACTGGGCCGCAGTTACTTCCTGGACTTCCAGGAGCTCTAGCCAGCTTCACTCTTAGACCTGAATCTGCACCATGTGATACAAACAAGAAGTTGAAGGACCTTGTTTACATCACAGACATGTGATCCATCAGGAGTCTCCTTATATCCATGAGTCATGCCTATGGGAGGTATGTGAATGTTCAGTTCCTCCCATCACTTCTGAACATCCTATGAAACCAGCCTTTTTAAATAAAGTAAGATTTATGGTACTAAAGTCCCAGACAAACTATCTGATCACAGCCTGTGCGATACATACCAGCCATGCACAGTATTGTCGGTATACCTCACAGCAGCTAATAGACTTGGAAAAAGCAGAGGTTTGAACAGTCACATACATTCCTTTTTTATTTACAAAAATGTAAGAAAATTCACCTAATAAACGATTTCTTTCTAAAACTTCATAATCGTCAATGCTAGCCAACATTTATTAACCCCATCATGATATTTGATGTTGTCTGTATGTTATGGTTGAATATGAGTTCCGAAAAGATGACTTATAGGTACATTGTGGCGATCATACAGGGCATAGGAGCATTGCTAACATGATCGCTGCCTGGAGCTTCGACACAAGGGATAGCCGAGCTCCGGCTGTGTCAAGAGACCAGCTCTTACATTGCATTGCATTCTAGATATTAAAGGGAATCTGTCACCTCATTCTAACCCCCTTACCTATCACTAGCTGTCTCTACACCTTCCTAGCTGTTCCCTAACCATCCCTGTCTGCTGTAAATGTGCCCTATAAAGATGGTGAAAAATGAGCTATAACTTAGAAGCAGTCACTCAGTCAGGAGACTTTAAAGGTGGCTTCAGGCTCCAGGTATGTCATATCCGGATGGGTGGATTGTGGGGGAGCATCACGTGGTATGGCCCCAGTTTCTGGCGCATGCACAGTGCATATATTAAAGCTGGCCTGTATCATGTGATGAGCCCCCACAATGCACCGGGCCGGAAATGACGTAACGGCCGGTGCATCATAGGAGTAGAAGAGGGCGGGAAATTCAAACAAGAGGAGGAGATCAAGACCAAATGATGACGCCCAGCGGGGCGTGCAGTGCTGAAGTGAAGAGGGAAGAATGGAGCCTGGAACCACCTTTCCAGGCTCCTGACTGAATGACTGCTTGTAAGTTATAGCTCATTTTTCACCATGTTTATAGGGCGCATTTACAGCAGACAGGGATGGTTAAGGAGCAGCTAGGAAGGTGTAGGGACAGCTACTGATAGGTCAGGGGGGTAGAATGAGGTGACAAGTTCCCTTTATATTCAAAACTTTCAAAACTGTACACATACAGGATAGATAGATACATAGATAGATAGATAGATAGATAGATAGATAGATAGATAGATAGATAGATCTTGCTTGAGAAAGACTACCGAGTCGAAACGTTGCTGTCCTGGGAATAAAGCCCATATAACTGAACTGAAGGAAGTGCTGCCTCCATTTTTTACTTAGATAGATAGATAGATAGATAGATAGATAGATAGATAGATAGATAGATAGATAGATAGATAGATAATATATAGTGGGGAGTAAGGGAAAGTAAGTCAGGAGGGCATAGAGCTAGCAAGCTTAGACAACACACTCCTCAACAATTGCTCTTCAGAGAAATTAAAAATGTTGTTCCAGTAGGTCAGGCAGTTTAGGGAGGCATAAAAAAATATATATGATTGTGAATTTATATTACATTTTCATCGAAATGACAAGTACAATTAACATTTCTTTCCATATCTTTGTAGCTTTATTTTCTATTGTTTCACTTCATGCAGCGATAAAGTGTAATAATAAAATTCTACTTGCTGCCAAGAAGCCACGGCATAAATATCTGAATGTAAGGAAACCAGCAATGGTTTAATTGGTAATTTCATCACTTAAAAAAATCTACATTGGCAATCTCACAGAAATGAAGAGATAAAGTGATTACAAACTCCAGTAGCATTTGGAAGTTAAGCATAAACTTTTTTGAAAACTATCCATTTTATCAAGATCTCATGAACTGTGGAACGATAACCCCAAGAAGTAAAAAACAGAATAGCATACATAAAACAGAATAAAATCTTTTACTAACCAGCTGTAAAAGAAGAGCAGATAAGCATTTTGTGTTAATGTAGTCTATACATTATGACGAAGAAAGTACAAGACAATGTAGCTGGATATACTGGAGCTAAAGCAAGCAAAATTAGAAAAATACCGCTTATAGGGAATGAAAAATCTTATAAAGAAAGTAGGTTTGAAGATAATCTATATAAGATGAAAAGGACAATACATCATATAAAATAAAAGCTCCAAATCCTTTGTATCTATACTATTACCAGCCGAAATCTGGTGAATAGAAATCAGTGAATAGAAATGGTTTCCTTTGATTGATCACGCATTATCTCCGCACTTTCTGACCCATTGGATGCTATTATACCTATCATCAACAAATATACAAATGTTCTTAGGGAGGCATCAAACTACTGAATATGTTCCTGGACAAAATGTAACTTAATAGTATTATCATGTTCAAGACACTTCAGACTTGTAGGATGTATAAAAGAAAGCTGGCAATAACTTGCCTTGTTGTAATAACCTATATTTTACTCTATAAATAGGCAGCGGCTTCCAGTTCTGAATACAAAGCAGCGTTTTACTGCAACACCACGGAGTGTAAAATATTCGGAATATGCTGGATTATATTTTCAAGGAGTAAAATGTCCTGACAGCATCATTTATTACAGCATTCTGGTCAACCAATGATACATACACAACACATTTGTCATACTTAGCCAGCCTCTGCAGAATGTAAATTGAGTAAGCATTGCCTGACAAATAAGTTGAGAATAATGCAGCAGTTTATTATATAGGACAAATAAAGTACGGAGATAGTCGTTTTATGTCAAAACAAGGAATTTACAATAAAAGAGGAAAATGTGCATTAAGAACTAGCAAGAAATGGTAAAAAATTGGTAAATATGACATTTGAATACTTCTTGAAAAATTACTGAATTATTGGATTTCCATGCTACAAGTCTTCGCAATCAGACACAATAGAGGAAAGGTGAATATGTTAAATGTCTCACAGATTAACGACAAAATGTACCCCTTTATGATATAGGTATAAATACAGGGGACTGTAAAGATGCACATAACCAGGGTTGGTTTTAGGCAAAGTGGGGCCTTGAAAAAAGTAAGAAATCGGGCCCTAAATGCAAACATGTTGCATCATCACACTTCAAGCTATGTAACAATCACATATAATTTCTGTTTTGAAATTAGCATTTAAAGTTTTGCATTTTGTGATTGTTAAAAAAAGAAACAAATACAGGGGACAATTCAAAAATTCCACTAGTAATATAGAGCTATTCCCACAAAAAGGGTGCACCCACATCTGCTTTTTTTTTTTGCTGCTGATATCAGCGAGAAAAGTAGCAGAGTGTCATGCATTTTAACATCCGTATTATATGCAAACGACAAGGCAGTGTGCCGTTTCCCCCGCACCTAGCATCCGTATGTCATGCGCATGTCATAAGTGTGACATGAGGATGATATGCTTTTTAACATGGTAAATCACCTGCTGGTAAAAGTTAGAATAGATAGATTGAGACATAGATAGAAAATCAGATAGATAAATAGACAGATAGATAGATAGATAGATAGATAGATAGATAGATAGATATTAAAATAGGTAGTTTCATCTTACCAGTCTTCCACTGCTGCTTCCGGGGCCACCCATTAAGCTTCATATATATTCACTGTATAATAAAGAGGACAAGAGTGGATCATGTGCAATTGTAGAGTTTATTTCCGCCCACTGGCTATGAGGTTACAGTAACCGTAGCATCAAGAGAGCGTATCTCAGAGCTAAGAATACGAACAGGGCTGACCTTCTTTGCACGGGGCGGACGGTCCGGGGTGAGCAAAATAATGCAGTAAGGTACATTTCCACATTTAATCAGCACTGGGGAACAATGCGGTCTATAATGCAGCACCATTGGCCTATCCTCCTATCTGATCCATATTTGAGGGACTCGTTGTTAGATTATCCTCAAATGACGCCACGCAGAGCACCTAATTTGCGTAATATGCTTGTTAAGAGTCATTACGTGCCCTATATACCACCCCTCTTTGGGGCTAGTCTACCTCTAAAAGGATGTTTCCAATGTGGGCACTGTCTCGCCTGCGGCAATGTCGTTCGCGAGCGTTCCTTCTCGTCTTCTGATGGTACAAAAACTTATGAGATCCGGTCATACATCAATTGCGGTACCCGCTATGTGGTGTATTACGCCACGTGCGGGTGCGGACTGATTTATGTTGGACTCACATCAAGGGAGTTAAGAAGGCGAGTAAGGGAGCACGTGAACGAGATTGCCGCGGCAGCGAGAGCCCAGGATCTTACAACGTTGAAAACGTTGCCCCGCCATTTCCGTTTGCACCATGGATGTGACCCGGTCTCCCTGAAAGTTAGGGGGATCGATGTCATACACGTGGGCATCCGGGCGGGAAATGTGAAAAAGATCCTGGCCCAACACGAGACCAGATGGATTATGACCTTGGGGACGATGGTCCCTAAGGGTCTTAATGAATCCCTCAGTTTTGCTCCATTTCTGTGATTGTCCTCCTCTTTGAGGTCTCAGTTTGGCATCTCATACTTTATATACTAATTTGTGTTTATCCTTTACAGTTTTTTTAGTGTGCCTTCCTTTTCCTGGTTGCATCTGCTCCATCTTTCAGCCAGAGACCGGTGTTGTCCTGTGTTATCATGACCCTGGAAATTTCCACCATCGCTGCGCAAGAATTTCACTGTATTATTATTGTAAATGTTGCTTATACCCAGTGTTCCTCGTTTTTGTACCGTAGTTGTGGTTCTGAGATGCAGGCAATATGTGGATTAATAGATGGAGTATTATGCTTACATGCCGCTTGTGTGATTTTCTATCGTCCTTGCCTGGCCAGTAGGCGCAGCGTCTATACCGTGACGCGCATGCTCGGGAGCCATAGCAACCTGACTTGGCTTCCCGGACGTGCGCGTCATTTTACGGTGACGCTGACGCACTTCCGGTGGGACGGCGCGGACCGGAAATGCCCGGACGCGCGTGGAGATGGAGCCACAAGCGGTTACAGCTGTGACACAGCTATATAAACTGTCAGGAACGGTAGGCACACTACCCCCTGATGAAGATTGTTACCACACTTATTTGAAACGTACGTAGGGGTCCGGACCCGGGGGATCCATCCACCAGGGACATTCTCCCCTCTCCACACTTGGTATGCTATAATTCCCTTTGGGGATATATTGCACTTAGGCGGCAGGCAGTGCTGTTGATACCCTATATAATGTGATATAGGGTCATTTGTGATCATCTTGTACTTTCTTGCACTTTCTTCATAGAAACTGAATGTTAGACAATGTATTGGTTGATGTGTTACAAATGTCTCTACTTCTTGATGTAATCTCCATTGTGAGTTTATGGCATTGTAAAGCTTACTGTCTATGTTGTCCTAAGTGTTATTTGTGAATTACTATTGTGGATCAGGGGGGTGATTGTCCTCTGCACCACCAGCTTCATAAGAGATTCTTTATCCACTAAGCCTCATAGCCAGTGGGCGGAAATAAACTCTACAATTGCACATGATCCACTCTTGTCCTCTTTATTATATAATTGTCTCCAGAGTTGTGCACAGATAGGTGGTGATAATTTCACTCACCTTCTGTGTTTATGGGTTACATGGAATTATTTGCATATATATTCACTGCCTTGACTGTCAACAGCTAATCACAGACGCTCACCCTCTGTGAGAGTCTCTGTGATTGGATGTGGCAGTGAGATTGCATTTCCGAATCTAGACAGTGATTGTGCTTGTTTGCCTTACACATTAGTGTATGGCAACCAACCTGCCGTAATAGGATGTTAAACAAATAAATAATTAAAACAAAATATGTGGGGATAGCAGCATTTTTCAGTCTACCCTAGTGAAAGCAGACAGCTACAAACTGCCACCCTCAGCTGCCTAATTTTACCTTGGTTGGCAAAAAAAAGAATGCATGGGCTCAGCTCTATTTTTAATTGCCAGCCAAGGTAAAACTAGGCAGCTGAGGGCTCGTATTCTCAGCAAAGCGAGGGCCCATTGTTTTGGTGCCCCGCACGCTGAAGAATAACAACCCACAGCCACCCCTAAAAATGGCGCATTCATCTTAGCGCCATTTCCAGGCACTTTACCAGGCTCTTCCAGTGTCCCTGGTGGTGGTGGCATGATGGGTAATAAGGGGTTAACACCAGCTTTGCATTACCAGATGGTATTAAGCCCTGATATTCTTAATGTCAGGCCAAGTTAGACCCTGCCATTAAGAATTTTAAATAAATTGTTAAGAAAGACACAACATAGAACCAAATTATTTTATTCAAAATAAAAACACAGAGACATGCAGTGACTCCATCTTTATTAACCCCTTCACCCTCGTACCACTCCACCATCCTCGTCTTCTCTCTTCCTGGACACACGCAGCTCTGCTGCATCTGAGACCACAGGAAGGTGGAACATGTCTCTCCCCATGGTCCCTGATCACTGAATGACTGCTGAGACCTGTGGAATAGTAAGCGGTGAGGTAACCATTGCTATAGTAACCGCAAATAGTTGCTATGGTAATAGTGTCCTCGAGTGAACTCAGTTACTCCCAGCTTACCCCACCACTATCTCTGCAAGTCACCAGAAGATGAGGATCATGGAGGAGTATGAGGGTGCTATTCTTTAGTGTGGGGGGCCCTAAACAATGGTCCCTCACTCCGCTGACAATACTAGCCCTCAGCTGTCTAGTTTTACCTTGGCTGGCAATTAAAAATATGGCGGAACCCAAGCATTTTTTTTTGCCAGCCAAGGTAAAATTAGGCAGCTGAGGGTGGTAGCTCGCAGCTGTCTGCTTTCACTGAGCTAGATTGAAAAATACTGCGAATTTGCACACTTTTTTTTAAATCAGATTTATTTTTATTGAATTGAATTTAGAAAAATAAAAATTATTTATCATATAAAGCAAGAAAATCCACAAAACATAGATCAATACTCCAGTAACAACATATTAGAAAAGTCATACCTTCATTCCCCCCCTACAACATTGCATTGAGGCAGATGATCAGCTATAACATTCCATGACATGTTTTACTACTTGATCGCATTTTATCTAATTAGGAATTTAAAACTCAACATTCAACTAGGCTTCCTACAAGTATGCATGACCATGAGATGTCACGGGGGAGACTTATATCCAACCTTAATCATAATTATCTGTGTAATGCATATTCCTGCCATAATACACTCAAGGGGAGTCCCGGTGTCTCTAACCATGCCTACCAAATCTTATAGAATTTATTAAAATTATTCCTCTTTAGATAGACACCCCTTTCTAATCTTTGTATATTATTTAGCATGTTTTTGTGTTTCCCAATGATTGGCGGAGCAGCATCCAACCAGTGATACGCTAACAGCTTTCTAGTCTGGTAAAGGACTCTAGATATACCAACAGCTACCGGCAGCTCTGGATACACCCCCTCATCATGTAAATGTGGCATCCCACCTGTTAGGCTGCCACCAGAGGTACTGCACTCCTGCGGTTAAGGGGAGTAACGCCTCTGCTTTCCAGGAGCTGGGATGGTGCAGTTGAACCAACAACACACACACAAACCATAGGCCCCTGGTACAGTGGGTGGACCCTGAGGGAGGACCCAGGTCAAAAAGGGGGGACAGGGAAGTGAGAGTAGTGAGAGTCGAGGAAGGGTGAGAGTCGAGAGAGGAGAGAGTCGGGAGTGTAGATGTCATGCTTGGGAGGTAAGGGAATCAGGTAACAGGTAGGTGAATTGGGTAAAAGGGGGTCAGGAGAGCCTAATCTGACCCTGATGCTGGGGTCCCTGGCTCGCCCTGATCTCGGAGGTACCTCTGATGGTGAGGAGTTCCGAGCCGCCACCCTGTACACTAAAACTCCTCATTAGACCTAGGCTGAGGGCCCCTACCTCCATCCACAGGTCAGGAATCACAGTTTCTTCCAAGGAAACACTTTAGCTCAGCAGCTAAGCATCAGCGCATCACAGCACCAAGACCTAGAGCACATAGCTATCAGCAGCACCTGACAGAGGAGAGGGAAGACTATTTAAAGCCAGGGGAGGGGATTCCAGGTGAGTCACACATTAACTCCTGAACGAGCAATTGAACATAATAGTGACTGCATTTCTGGAGCACACCACAGGAGGCAAGGACCTTCACAACCATCAACCATGCAGCTCTTAAAGACAAACCACACCCAGCAGCATCCAACAATGTCAGTACAATTTAATGTGTGACAGTAAAGGTGGTGTGGTGTCTACTTCCGTGGGCTGAAGCACGACTACGCTCGCCCACGGCAGGGAAAGACCGACAGGCAAAGGAAAAAGAGAGAGCCCTTGGGGTGCGGAAGAGACATCGATCCCCGTACGCCCGTATCTGACGAGAAAGAGGGGCTGGTGGACGACACAGGGACCTGGCAGATGCTGTATTCCCGAACCATTGAACCGGAGGCCCCAGTCTTCTAATGGGAGCTGAGGCCGAACACCCGACAACTTGGGGAAGGTGGTCAAACTATGAAGCAGTGCCCATGACTGCCGGTACTTGAGCTCTGGGCATCAGAGACGCTGACAGCCTGTGGGGCTGAGTGGTACCACGCTTCCCCAGAAGAGAACTACTTCTTATAGTGCTGGGAAGAGAGAGAGACAATCAGAGACACCTAGAGAGGAAGGAAAGGGCACCCACCGTGGCTCGACTGCACTGTCCTGGTTCTGGAAACAACACTGCACCCGAGGTTGGCAAGGGACATACCCGGTGGCCAAGCTGAAACACCTGAGTAAAACTGACAGAACTCCAGCTATGGTGTATGAGATTTTTATTAGCAGCGACAACCAGCTGCAGAGATCTCATGAGACATCGGGGTACTGACAACCCAGTGAACATCTGCCAAGGTACGAACTGACTCCTCCATTCCGTTGCCCTGGGACTGCATTCCTCCTATGGGGAGTGAAACCATCAGAGCAGCAGGTCACCATCCCCAGAGGTTCTGAAGCAGCGGGGGCCGCCCTGGCCGCATACCGCAAGTGGCGTCACAAATACCCCTATTCCCCTTTGACTTTCCCTGTCATCTTCCCCCAAATTATTAAAAATGACACAGCCAGGGTCACGGGAACTGCCCAGTTCCCGAGTCTTCCCCGTCCCTGGAGTGGGCGTGTCAGCATGGCATCATAAACAGCATGCAAGCAGCCCCATTAGAAAAGCCAAGGGGGCCTGCTATCAAGAGTTGTTGACCCCGCCTAGAGGAGTGAGAGAAGGCTGGAAGGGTGAGGCGAAAAGACAGAATGAGAGAGAACCGCGTGGTGCGAGGAGCAAGGAGGCATCATGGTGAGCAGCGGTTTTGAGACTATGGTGGGCAGACAAGAGAGTGAGAGAGCTCCCAATGAAGTTGGGGAGTCTAAAGACTGGGTACGGTTTACCGGACCCAAGGACTTTGCTGAGGCTATGAGTGAACTGAACCACTTACTGAACGCTGCGCAGTCAGAGGGTGATGCTGCAGAATCCGAGAATAGGTAGGACTCGGCAGAGTACCCTGAGGTCGAGGGAGGAAGGGTGCATTGGGCATCACATGAGAGCTTGATGGGGGGATGTCCGGTGGCGGCCCGGGCGGAGAGTAGAGTCATGGACAGACATGACAACAGCAGAAACAGACATGACATATTAGAAAGTATGGGAGCACACCCGTGATACTACAAAATATATACAAAATTTTATTGGAACAGTGTACAGACAAAAGGAAGTTAAAACCATTTAAAATTGGTAATGAAACCAAACAAGGGCACCATTATATATGACAAATGTCAGATCAAATAAGTCAATTGCAGCTATTTATACATCAGCATAGACAGTCAAAAATAAATAAATAAATCAGGACCCAGCGGGGCTCAGAATTTAATGTATAGGGAGCATAGGAGGTCACTCCATAGGTCAGGGGATCAATCAATCTGGAATTGAGTGTGTCACTCCAGTTAGGAGTAAGGTCTCTCTGCTTTACAATGAGTATACCACTATCTATGAGGGTTAAGACCTCTTACATGAATCTACCGCTGTATTAGCCAGAGAAACAAAACTCAAGGTAAAACACCCTGTTAAATAATCATGTATATATAGTGTGAATATAACCTGTTGTGGACCCCTCAGTAGGGTAACTATTAACAAGTAAACAATATTACCAGAGGTTCATGGTGATACCGGGGTCTACAATATATACGCCTGTTAATGGGTGACCAACAAGTCCCTAATACAATCAATATGAACAGTCAAATAATTCTGTTAAGCCGCAATTAACAACTAGCATCACTGGTATCTATCACTTCAATATCCCCACACACAGCATATTATTGTTGCACCAGCCCTGATCACAGTATTTCACATTGCATATTATTGCACATCAATCTATCAGGGCTGTGCTTTCCTGCTACACATGAATGCCATAACAAAGGCTTTGCAATCAGTAAGCATGTGCTGTGCACTGACTAGTTGGTCAGAAGGATAGGGGGAGAGGAGAATGAGAAGGAGGGAGATTACCAGGTCTGTGACACAGGTGCCCAAGTGGGAAAGGACAGACATGACAACAGCTACTGGGAGCAGAGACAAGCCGCCGAGGAGGAGAGACGACGGAGCAGAGACCGTTGGCAGCTTCAGGAGGAGGCAAACCTGAAAGAGAAGGTGTGCATGAGGAGGACATTGGTCGCAAACCTGGTGGAGCGGTGCCAAGGTGTGGCCATGGACTTTCACCTTCAAAACAGCTGGGGGTTCATAAAGGAGTATGGACTGGAGCAGGAGGTGTTTGTAAGCAGAAGGGATGTAGAGTTGTATCTCCTGAAGGGACACCGCAGGTGGCATCACAAATACCCCTATTCCCCTTTGACTTTCCCTGTCATCTTCCCCCGTTTATTAAAAATGACACTGCCAGGGTCACGGAACCGGGTCTCAGCCGCCTTCTGTCCCCATGAAAAGAACCTCGAAAGTGAAGAGAATAAGTAACTGCCTGGTTCCCGAGTCTTCCCCGATCCTGGAGTGGGCGTGTCATAATCCCAAAATACACACATATGAATCTGGCCCAATCTGTACCCCATACACCTTTTCAATAAGATCCAGATTGGATTTCCAGACATTTTCTATATTACCACGTGTCCACATCATGTAGATCAGATCCACATCCTCTTGCCCGCATCTGGGGCATATACTGTCTGCTCGCACTCCTATGGTGTGTACTAGTTTCGGTGTCCTATAAACTCTGGGCACTAAATATATTTGAGACAGGTTTTAACTTTCATACACAGACAATCAGGGTATCTGAGTCAGAATCGTTTCCCACCGCTCATCTGAAAGTGGCCCGCAGTCCTTCTCCCACTTACCCCGGACACGCAACAGATCTTTTCTTATCCATTTATTTACCATGTTCTTATATAACATAGATATCACCCCTTTAGAGCAGACAGATGGAAGTAGGTAGGTAGTAATATGATTATTCTCTATATTAATAAGTGTACTCTGCATTTGAGATTCCATTGCATGTTTTATCTGCAGGTATTGGGAAAAGGAACTGCCCGGCATATTAAATTCAGTCTGTAGTTGGGTAAAACTTTTTAGGACTTTACTTTGGAATAATTGAGATATCAGTTGTAATCCTCTTTTCTCCCATAGTTTTCTGCACTGCAGTTTCTGCAATTGTGGTAATTTTTGGTTAAACCATATTCTGTCAATCCAGAAATTCCCAACATCTTTTTCCCTCTGTCCCACACCTTGTATATCAGAGAGAGTGTTGGATGAGTTGAGCTTCTTTTCCCCTGTGATCCTGCTTCTAAGTAGCTGGCTGGAACCTTCCATTTTGTGCCTTTCCTTATCATTTTTCCCCCTGCATCAAATCCCTCCTCTTTCCCCCTCCTCTAAAGAGCTGCATCTGGGCCGCTACATAGTATAGCCACGGATTGGGCACAGCAAGTCCCCCATCTACCTTGTCCCTCTGAAACACCTCAAGTCTTATCCTGGCCTGTTGATTTTTCCAGATCGACTCTCTTAACATTGCATTGATTTTTTTGAAAAATTGCATATTGATCCAGATTGGGGCGTTATGAAGAATATATAGAAGTTTGGGTATCAGTACCATTTTAACCAGGTTGACCCGCCTAATGACTAACAGAGGGTGGTGGTACCACCTTTTTACTTTGGTTCTCAGTTCCAACTGTCTAGTGTTCACCATTATGCCCAGATATTTAAATTTGTTCACAATGGGGACCTGTAATTGTAGGGCATCAAAGTTCGGGAGAAGTGGGTCTACAGGCATCAATGCAGATTTTGTCCAATATATTTGCAATCCAAACCACTTGCTGAATTCTTTAATGATGTTCACCGCCGGCACCACTGATGCCTGCACCTCCTTTCAGAACAACAACAAGTCATCTGTGTACAAGGAAACCTTAAGTTCTGGAGAACAGATTTTGAAACTCCCGACCTCTCCTGGTCCTCGTAGTAAAACCATTAGTGGCTCCATCACTATAGCAAACAGGAGAGGAGAGAGAGGACAGAACTGCCTGGCGCATCTAGACAGCTCAAAGACCTCCGATACATTTTTTTAATTATTTATATATTTAAAATTTTATGGCGGCAGGTTGGTTGCCATACACTAATATGTGTGGCAACCAAGCACAAGCACTCTCCAGTTTGAGGAAATGCAGTCTGACTGCAACAGCCAATCACAGAGGCTCTCACAGAGGGTGAGTGTCTGTGATTGGCTGTGGCCAGTCAATGCTGTGAATATGCATGAAGCTTAATGGGCGGCCGCGGAAGCAGCAGCAGGAGACTGGTAACCCCGATCTACTTATTCCTATCTATCTAATCTATCTACTTTATCTATCGATCTTTCTATGCTATCTATCTATTCTAACATTTTACTGCAGGAAAAGTCCATGCTAAAAATGCTGTACCAGTGCTCTGTGTATGGTGTGCGATGTTTTCATCGCAGCCACACACTTGCATTGGCAAAATCTCAGCAAAATCCGCAGAGATACGCAGCATGCTGCAAATTTTTCCTTGGCACGTTTCTCACAGAGGAAAAATTTGCAGATGTGCATTGTACTATAGTTTAATATGGTTGCGAGTGCAATCTGATGTTTTATCATATTGCACTTGCATACCATCTCCCCAGATGTGAATGTACCTTAACAAGTTATCCCCTATCTACGGGGCCTCTGAGTGTTGGGCCTGCTACTCTCCATTCATATTCATTGTCGAGGAGAGGAGACTGTTGGAAATAGTGGAGTACTCTACTTTCTGCATCAGTTTCATAGACAATATATAGAGCGGTGGTCAAGCACGCGCACCTTTACTCCATTCAATATAGGGCTTTAGAGTGCCGTTGTCAGTGTTCCAAAGCCCCAGTGGTCGGCAAGTTATCTTTTATACGACCAATTGGGGATAACTTGCTATTTTGGGTGCTCTAGTTTTAAGTTACAGTAGATAATGAATTTGCTAAAACATTATTCTCATAATGAATGCCGTCATCCGCCTCAAGATGGTATGTGATCATATACAGTATATACAGTCATTATCTCTTGTAAATTTATTCTGAGAAAAAACAGGCACTTTTATTTTTATCCTGCAATGTGACGTACATAATTGAATTAGTGTTTTCCACGTAGCCCTCATTATCTATAGAACATATGTGGATTCCACTGTGGAGCAATGCTCAGGGTCTGTATATTACCTTCACAGTACCTAATCAGAGCAATATATTACCATGAATTTATCACTCTGCGCAAATAACTATCTTCGCTCGCTATTTAGATTTGATTGAAACTGAAACATGCAATTATTATTTTTTTCTGGAGGATGGCATTTTACATAAGGTACTTCCATGATAATCCTATACTGAAGGTTTTAACAATCTTGATGCAGTATTGCAAGAAAAATAAGAAATAGAAAATATACATGTAGAGTCTATTAAAAGCAGATCACACAACAATGACGTCACACTCGGTGAATCAGTTTTTTTGGCTTGCCGTGAAATTCACCTTGGAGCAAGTGTGCATCTGCATGATTCAAGGAAATTAGCATGTGAGGGCAAGGACAAGGAGTGAATAAGGATCTCTGCACATTGCTAAGAACATTTGTGCATACATTTTCCTAGGAAACCAGAGTCTTTGCTCCATCTCCAAATCATTTCATGATGCTCCCATCATTTAGACTTCTCGAAGTTCTCCTAAAACTAAGATAAATATACTTTATGTTGTGGAATTGTGCATTAATACTCGCAGGACTCGTACTCCTCTTACTAATGTGGCACCCAGCTCACACAGATAGCCACAGACTTCTCTAAGTGAACAGCTGGGTTTCCACAGCAGGTACCTACTACATACAACACCTTCCACCCTGACACAGTAGGGGGAGCACCACTTGCTGCCCTTAGGCAAGATCCCTTATAAATACTGCTGCAAGGGGCAGAGTTAGTTAGAGTGTGCAGACACTCATAGAGCTGCGAAGACGTCCTGGTGGTCGGTGCTGCGATTAGGCCCGAACCAGTGACCCAGAGTGGCCCTTCTACGACCCGCAAGCCTTAGTGGGACTGAAGGCAAGGAGATTAGGCTAGAAGAGGGAGCGAGGAACATGAGGAGTTCGTCCCAGGAGAAACACCAGATATTGGGCATCAGCACCTGTGGGACACTATAGGACCACAGAAAACCTCTTCACACCGTGGAGGCTTCGGCTACCCGGTATCCTCTGTGGGTCAATAGAGGGAATCAGACACAGCAGGGCCAAGCTGCAGTGATCAGGAGAAGGTAACCCGGAGACCGCACAGGAGGAGAAACAGACACTACAGTTAGGAAAAGAGAGAAGGCGAGTCTGGCTGCAAGCAGGCTGTGCTTCAGACAATACTACAAAGCAGAGGAGGCCTTATACCCACGTGCTGTGGGGACCACTGTGCAACCTGTCCACCCATCAGTGCCCTGGACCATTTTACCTGCTCAACATCAGTAATAGGTAAAAGAGACTTTGCTGTGTGCGTGCATCCTTCTTCTCCGCTTCCAGTGCCCCTCATAGACTATTCCAGTGCTCCCTATATACAATCCCAGCTCCACTCCAAGCTACCCCTTTTCACTACGCTGCCCCGGAGGTCCAGTCCTGCCTGCGGAGGACTTCACCATCTCAGCCGCAATACCACCGACCTCCGGCGGACTGTGGCGGCGCTGGTGCTACTTCACCAGAAACTGCAGGTGGCATCACGACAACAAAATTGTACATAATCCCTGGTATATAAAATCCCCTTTTCAAAAGATACCCCAGGACAAGGAGTCAGGCGCGGCCGCCATCCCCCGTGACAACCGGAGAGCTAACCCTTGCCGCCTGACGCCCGAGTACCCCAAAGCCTGGGCGCTACACTAATACAGTGGAACCTTGGATTGCTATCACAAGTCATTCTGGGAATGTGCTTGTAATTCAAATCACTTGCATATTAGTATATTAAAGCAAAATTTCCCATAAGAAATAATTAAAATGCAGATGATTCATTCTACAACCCAAACATAATTTACTATATTCATATAAAATTATCGCAGTTCTATGGTATATATATTATACATATGTACACAGGTGAATCAGATACAGGCCCTAAAATAGGTTTACTCACACGTACAGTATCCAATATGGAGAACTCCATGTTCACAGTGCGATGAACACGCGAATGCCGTAAGTCAGGAAAAGACCGCGATTGATAGCTTATGCACATGTGCTAGAAGGTGAGTATTACTAGTAAAGTACTGTATCAACGCAGGGAGGGAGGTACAGTACTGTACAGGCATGTGGAGAGCTCATATGAAGATCTTATTGCAATGCTTGCTCTTATACAAAGTTACAATTTATTAAAAATGTTAACTTGTCTTGCAAAATGCTCTCTGACCAAATTACTTGTTACCAAGGTTCCACTGTATTTTCATCTAGCTTTGCCCTTATGTGACAAAATATGAGTGTGGCGCCCCACTGGTTAGTGTGCCACAGTAGGGGTACTGCACCCACAAACGAGTGTGCAGTTATTCATGTCACAGGGGAGAGTAAGTTTTGCAAGTGGATCCCACCCAAACACCTCCCTCACTTAACCCCGTTTAGACGGGTAGTCCCATTCCCATTGGGCGGAGTTAGGGGAGGAGGGAAGTCAAACAGTGGAGTTCTAGTTTGCACTGAGGAGTGAAGGAGAGAGCCTAGAGAGGGCGAAGAGAAAAAGCAGCCCAGGAAAAGAAAGAAGAAGCAGCCCAGGAAAAGAAAGAGGGGACCCCATATCGGAGCGCCCATACTCAGGGGGAACCTTGGTCCATCTAACGGAGTACCGGCTCTGAGGATATGGTGCAGGGTGTTCAGCTATAGAGCCGTAAACACCCATACAACCCTGGGTGATTCATGAGCCACAAGTATAAGAGTCTGACTTGAACTATTAGTGGAGAAAGGATGAAAATTAGTTGGGTCATGTGCAGAATAATTTCCAAACCATTGATTACAAACATGATGATATCATTTGGTTTGGACCTAAGTTGACACAATGCAGGAATTTTCAACATTCTCAGATGCCTTCATTTGTACAAGCTTGTCATTTCTAGGGCATAAACCAAGCATGCTAAAATTTAGACTTTTCCACTTTTAGAAAAGCGTTCCCCAAAGATTGCTTCTCATGTAAAATTGCAAACCAGTCTCAGGCCTGTTTCACATCTAAGGTTGGTGTGCGTGTTGCTTAATTTGCGTTTCTAGGCGTTTTTACCGCTAAAAACGCATAAAAACGCTGGCATTTTTGGTCCCATTGATTTTAATGGAAATGCATGTAAAAATACATGCAAAAACGCATGTGCGTTTTGAAAAACGCAAAACGCATGCGTTTTTGCCAACACTGCCCAAAAACTTTGGGGAAGACGTTTCGGGCAGCGTTGGCAAAAACGCATGCGTTTTGCGTTTTTGAAAACGCACATGCGTTTTTGCATGTATTTTTACATGCATTTCCATTAAAATCAATGGGACCAAAAATGCCAGCGTTTTTATGCGTTTTTAGCGGAAAAAACGCCTAGAGGCGCAAATTAAGCAAAATGCACACCACCCTTAGATGTGAAACAGGCCTCAGTATTTTGGCTGCAGTGGTAACGCCTATTGACAGTTCGCATCAACACTGCAGTCAACCACTGGCTCAACCAGGGTAGATGGAATGAGCCATTGAGCTCCATGATTGGCTGCAGTGGTGATGTGACCTGTAAACATGATGTCACCACTGCAGCCAAATCACTGAGATTAAAGCAACAGCAAAGATCTGGCACTGGATGCCGAGAGAATGAGTATTATCTGATTTTCTTATTAGGCAATATTTGGGATTCACTTTTCTAAAAGAAGAAAACCCCTTTAACCCCTTCATCCCTGGGAGATTTTCCATTTTCATTTGTTTCTCCCCTTCTTCCAAGAGCCATAACTTTTTATTGATTGTTTTATGTATTGTTCTTTATAACTGTACTTTTGAATGACATCATTCATTTTACCATGTAGTGTACTGGAAAACGGGTGAAAAGTTCCAAGTGGAGTAAAACTACAAACAAAATGTATTATCACAACGTTTTTTTGTTTTTTTTATATTTACCATGTTCACGATATGGTAAATTTGATGTGACAGTATGATTCCCCTAGTTGGTACAAGTTTGTAGGTGGCGAGTACCAGACATGTATACTTTTACTTTTATCTTCAGTCCTAGGTCCCCTTCTCTTCTCTCTATACACTGCCCTCATTGGACAAACCATTAGTAGATTTAGTTTTCAGTACCATCTCTATGCTGACAATACCCAATTATACACATCGTCTCCTGACATCACCCCCACATTACTACAAAATACCAGTGATTGTCTGTCTGCTGTCTCTAACATCATGTCTTCTCTCTATTTTAAACTGAACTTGTCAAAAACTGAACTTCTCATGTTTCCTCCCTCTACAAATCTTCCCATACCTAATATTGCCATTTCTGTATGTGGTTCTAACATTACTTCCCAGCAGTACGCCCACTGTCTAGGGGTTATATTTGACTCAGATCTCTCCTTCACTCCGCACATTCGGTCGGTCACTCGCTCGCTCGTGTCACCTACACCTCAAAAACATCTATAGAATTCAACCTTTTCTTACCATTGATTCTGAAACAACTCTGTCGCCCTTCTTCATTCTCGTCTGGATTACTGCAATTCTCTACTAATTGGATTTCCTCTTACTAAACTCTCTCCTCTCCAATCCATCCTAAATGCAGCAGCCAGGATCATATTCCTCTCCAACCGCTTCATTGATGTCTCCATCCTGTCCCAGTCATTGCACTGGTTGTCCATCTACTACAGTGTACAATATAAAATTATCACTCTGACCCACAAAGCATTCCACAGTTCTGCACTGCCTTACATGTCCTCCCTCATCTCTGTCTATCGCCCTACATGCTCCCTCTGTTCCGCAAGTGACCTAAGGCTGAAATCAGCTACAATCCGAACTTCCCACTTCCATCTCCAAGAATTCTCATCAGCAGCTCCAATTCTCTGGAACAAGTTACCAAGAACAATTCAATTAATTACAAATATCTATAGTTTTAAGCGAGCGTTAAAAACATATCTCTTTAGACTAGCCTATCACCTCCCAACATCTGTTTAATTATTCCCATTCTGTCCTCCTCCAAATCTGGCCTCTTGTGTCATCTTTCTACAGCCCCCATGCACTATATAACACTTTATCTGTACTTGTACACATCCCAGCTGATGACTGGTACATGCAGCATTATGTGAATCCCCTATTTATTATATTGATGGCTGGACCATATATGACGGCAGTTTCTACCATTACCTTTTGTACCTCCCCTATGTCCTCATAGATTGTAAGCTTGCGAGCAGGGACCTCACTCCTCATGGATGCCGAATTTTTGTTTTTTACTGTATGTATTGTATTTTATCATATTATTGTGTTGTATTATATTTTTATATTGTATTGTCTTGTATTGTATCGTATACCCTCTGAATTGTAAAGTGCTGCGGAATATGTTGACATTATAAATAAAAATTATTATTATCTAAGTGGTGAACAAAATTCAAAAGTTTGTAAAAAAAAAGACGAGGTTTGTCTCCATTTTCCAAAATTTTTCACGATATGGGATCTGTTTGTTGCCTTATTTTATTGCATCTTGAGCTGACATATTTATTAATTTTTGGGTAAATACGTTGTTTTGATCGCATATTATTGCATTTTACTGCAATGTTGCTGCAACCATAAAAATTTTATTTCGTATTTCCAAATACCTGAAGGTGGCTCATTCATCTGTACAATTAAACGCAAGTGCAAACAAGATGGGAATGCCCAGCCATCATACCGCTCAGGAGGGAACTAGGTTCTGTGCCCAGGAGATGAACGTGCTTTGGTCCGACATGTGCATATTAATCCAAGAACAAAAGCAAAAGC
Source organism: Allobates femoralis (assembly GCA_033576535.1). Taxonomy (NCBI): domain Eukaryota; kingdom Metazoa; phylum Chordata; class Amphibia; order Anura; family Aromobatidae; genus Allobates; species Allobates femoralis. The sequence continues at coordinate 740,594,235 of JARQOC010000003.1, read as the reverse complement.
CCTTGTGAAGATGATGGTGGAAGCTGGAAAAATTGTGTCATTATCCACAGTGAAACTTCACAACATAGATAGCATCATGATGAAAGATTATGTGGCAATGCTAAAGCAACATCTTAAGATATCAGCCATGAAGTTAAAGCTTGGACGGAAAAACAAAGTGGCTTAAGGATAACAAAGTCAATGCTTTGGAGTGGCCATCACAAAGCCCTGATCTCAATCGTATTGAAAATTTATAGGCAAAGCTGAAAAGGCAGGTGTGAGCAAGGCGACCTACAAACATGGCTCATTTATACCAGTTCTGCCAGGAGGAATGGACCCAAATTCCTGCCAACTAATGTGAGACGCTGGTGGAAGGATATCCAAAATGTTTAGCATAGTAACATAGTAACATAGTTTTTAAGGTTGAAGGAAGACTTTAAGTCCATCTAGTTCAACCCATAGCCTAACATGTTGATCCAGAGGAAGGCAAAAAAAAAACACGTGGCAACACTAAGCTCCACATTGGGGAAAAAATTCCTTCCTGACTCCAGATATGGCAATCAGACTAGTTCCCTGGATCAATGCCCTAACAAAGGATCTAGTATATATAACTGGTAATATTATAGTTTTCAAGAAAGGCATCAAGGCCTTTCTTAAATGTTAGTAGTGAGTCACTCATTACAACATCATGTGGCAGAGAGTTCCATAGTCTCACTGCTCTTACAGTAAAGAATCCGCGTCTGTGATTATGATTAAACCTTCTTTCCTCCAGACGTAGAGGATGCCCCCTTGTCCGTGTCTCAGGCCTAAGAGTAAAGAGATCATTAAAAGGTCTCTGTACTGTCCCCTCATATATTTATACATTATTATAAGATCACCCTAAGCCTTCGTTTTTCCAAGCTAAATAACCCCAAGTTTAATAACCTGTCTTGGTATTGCCGACCCCTTAGTCCTCTAATAACCTTGGTCGCTCTTCCCTGGACCCGCTCTAGTTCAGCTATGTCTTTCTTATACACTGGAGACCAGAATTGTCCACAGTATTCTAAGTGTGGTCGCACTAGTGACTTGTATAGAGCTAAAATTATGTTCTCCTCATGAGCATCTATGCCTCTTTTAATGCATCCCGTTATTTTATTCGCATTTGCAGCAGCTGCCTGACACTGGCCACTAAATGTGAGTTTGATATCTACCCATACACCTAGGTCTTTTTCAGTGACAGTTTTGCCCAGTGTTTTACAATTAAGCACATAAGGGCAATGGTACCAAATACTTGTGAAATGCATGTATATTTTTGACTTTGCAGAAAGTAATACTCTCTCTCGTTATTCTTGCATTTGGCAAATATAAGTAATTATGACCATAATTGACCTAAAACGGGAAAGGTTTACTCTGATTTCATGTCAGATAGTGAGAAAAACATGCATGTGTGTCTTTTGATATAGTGTATGTAAACGTCTGGTTTCAACAGTATAGGTACATAACAAAGCACTTTGCTCCATATCATTATATGTGCTGACTTACATTGTTATACTATCCTCAGTGCCTAACAACATCTTGTATTAGTAAGCACATGATACTGTTAGTAATGCACATCTATTGATTTTTGGTGAGATTTTTTTTATATCATCTATTTATATACTGTATATAAATTTATTTAATCATCCATCTATGGTAGTGACTCCAATTTTGAGGTTTTTCCCTGTTTGTGTTTTTATCTAATAACTAGATGGAGACTCGTTGCTATCGCATCAGGAGGACGGGGATGGCACAATGGGGGCTGGCTCTGTGGCACTCTCTCTCTCTCCCCCATGCACTCTTCACCTGCCTGCTCTCCCCTCATATACTATTTCCTTTGAGCTGTCTTCCACCTGTGCACTCTCCCCTCGTGAGCGCTCTCCTTTGAATTGTCTCCCTTTGTGTGCTCTCCCCTGTTGTGAGCTGTCTCTCCTCCCTGTGTGCTGTCTCTCTTCCCCCTCTGCAGTCTTCCCCCCCCTCATGTAATGTATGTAAATAAATGTACTTTTATTTAAAAAATATGTTTCTGTGTTTATTTTTTCTAATAAAGTGTTTAATTTTCTGGTAAAAAAAATGTGTAGGGATTTGCTGTATTTTCTATTGCCAGCGCAGGTAAACCAGGCAGCTACTGGCTACCAACCCCCGCTGCCTGGTGTTACCTTCGTTGGCAATAAAAAATACAGGGAAGCCTAATTTCTTTCTATAGTTAAATAAATGATTAAAAAAAAATTGGTGTGGGCTTTGTTGTATTTTATTACCTCCTATTCTGGGGCTTCTGAGATTTTGAGAAGTCACACAGGGTGTTCCCGTGGCTTCTCGCCAACACCTATACTGTAATTATTCACGCCCCGATGGGCGTGATAATCCTTATTGATCATCATCTCCACCTCCATGGGCGCGGAATAGCCGGTATGACACAATTCGTGTCATATCCGGCTCTCATGACTTCGTACACCCACGTACACCTCGCGATGCGCATTGTGCATGCGCGAGGTTACTTTACGGCGGCTTATCTGTGATGAAGTAATAAATGAATGTACAGCAGCATTTTTATGTTGCTCTCGATTATGTTCATCCTTTCCAGACGTTTTGCAGTACTTTATTAGGCACATTCCTGGCAAATTCCACCTGAAAAATACATTGTGTTGACATACAGTTGTGGCCAAAAGTATTGACACCCCTGCAATTCTGTCAGATAATACTCAGTTTCTTCCTGAAAATGATTGCAATCACAAATTCTTTGGTATTATTATCGTCATTTAATTTGTCTTCAATGAAAAAACACAAAAATAATTGCCCTAAAGCCAAATTGGATATAATTCCACACCAAACATAAAAAAGGGGGTGGACAAAAGTATTGGCATTGTTAGAAAAATCATGTGATGCTTCTCTAATTTGTGTAATTAACAGCACCTGTAATCTTACCTGTGGCACCTAACAGGTGTTGGCAATAACTAAATCACACATGCAGCCAGTTGACATGGATTAAAGTTAACTCAACCTCTGTCCTGTGTCCTTGTGTGTACCACATTGAGCATGGAGAAAAGAAAGAAGACGAAACTGTCTGAGGACTTGAGAAGCCAAATTGTGAGGTAGCATGAGCAATCTCAAGGCTACAAGTCCATCTCCAAAGACCTGAATTTTCCTGTGTCTATCGTGCGCAGTGTCATCAAGAAGTTTAAAGCCCATGGCACTGTGGCTAACCTCCCTAGATGTGGACGGAAAAGAAAATTGACGAGAGATTTCAACGCCAGATTGTGCGGATGGTGGATAAAGAACCTCGACTAACATCCAAACAAGTTCAAGCTGCCAATAAAGAAGAATCGTTGATCCAGACATTCTCTTGTACTGGCTTCTTTTGTTCCTTTCTGAAGTGGCAGCGCGGACCTCGAGGTACTGTGTCCCGGGAGCTGATTATACCACAGGGATCTGTGGAGAGTATGGTCCTGCAGCAGCTACTTGTATCTGAGCGATCATTACCAGTTGTGGGTCATCACAACTGTATCAGGTGAGCAGCCTCTTTATATAACCTTTTATCCTTCTTCAAAGAAGATATCACCCTATGTGCGCATTCTTGGATTTTTTATAGAGGGTACAACAGTGTCAGCCCGTACTATCTGTCGGCGTCTGAATGAAAAGGGACTGTATGGTAGGATACCCAGGAAGACCCCACTTCTTACCCCGAGACATAAAAAAGCCAGGCTGGAGTTTGCCAAAACTTACCTGAGAAAGCCTACAACATTTTGGAAGAATGTTCTCTGGTCAGATGAGACCAAAGTAGAGCTTTTTGGGCAAAGGCATCAACATAGAGTTTACAAGAGAAAAAGAGAGGCATTCAAAGAAAAGAACACGGTCCCTAGAGTCAAACATGGCGGAGGTTCCCTGATGTTTTGGGGTTGCTTTGCTGCCTCTGGCACTGGACTGCTTGACCGTGTGCATGGCATTATGAAGTCTGAAGACTACCAACAAATTTTGCAGCATAATGTAGGGCCCAGTGTGAGAAAGCTGGGTCTCCCTCAGAGGTCATGGTCTTCCAGCAGGACAATGACCCAAAACACACTTCAAAAAGCACTAGAAAATGGTTTGAGAGAAAGCACTGGAGACTTCTAAGGTGGCCAGCAATGAGTCCAGACCTGAATCCCATAGAACACCTGTGGAGAGATCTAAAAATGTCAGTTTGGAGAAGGCACCCTTCAAATATCAGGGACCTGGAGCAGTTTGCCAAGAAGAATGGTCTAAAATTCCAGCAGAGCATTGTAAGAAACTCATTGATGGTTACCGGAAGCGGTTGATCACAGTTATTTTGGCTAAAGGTTGTGCAACCAAGTATTAGACTGAGGGTGCCAATACTTTTGTCTGGCCCATTTTTGGAGTTTTGTTTGAAATGATCAATGCTTTGCTTTTTGCTTCATTCTCTTTTGTGTTTTTTCATTGAAGACAAATTAAATGAAGATAATATTACCAAAAAATTTGTGATTGCAATCATTTTCAGGAAGAAACTGAGTATTATCTGACAGAATTGCAGGGGTGTCAATACTTTTGGCCACAACTGTACACTAAAATGGTTTCTGCTTTAAAAATTCATGATTTTTTAACTGTTGAAAAGCTCTGTATACATATAGACTTGTGTAATTATAAAAGTCTGAGAAAATCATAACAATAATGTTGAAAAAAGGGCTAAAAAAATCTTTAAAAAAAAGGTAGCGAAAAAACACTTCAAGATAAAAAGAAACAGCAAGAAAATGCAAGCGTTTCTTGAAGCAGGAAGTGAGTTGGTCGACAGCGTAGGAGGGTGCTCGGATACTGGGACAGGTTACTACTTCAGTGTGGATCATGGCTGATTGGGTCCCAGTCCTGTGCGCTGGACACTCAATGGCTGAGGGGGAAAACTATTTGGGATGGGGGATGATGATGGGATTATATGTGATTCCACCTGTGGTACCTGGTAATGTAGTTACCAGCGCTGCAGCCGGCCGCTGAGGTGATGGTGATGCAGCTTTGGGTAGTACAGCTCCCCACAGGTGGAACTTTACCTCAGGGCAGCGGGGTGTATGAGGGGCGTAGTAGTCCTTGGCTCCTGTGATGCAGTGAAGATTCTGATGGCGATGAATAAAGGATACCAGACACCAAGTTAGGCCAAACAGTTCTTTTACTGGTACCAGATGGATCATCAGGTACACGGTACATTCTAGTTTGTCAAGGGTTTGTTGCCACAGGTTTTGGGGATTACCACAGAGTCTGTCAGAGGTGCCTTTCCAACACTTTCTTAGTCTTGTTCCTTTATAGGCTCTTTTGGCTCCTTACGCTCCCACTTTTGAGTCTGGTTTCTAGTCCCAGGGTCTGTTGCTTAAAGTCTCTCTTACTTGTCAGCGTCTTGAACCCAGCTATGGGACAGAGGTTGGACTACTTTGATGGGTGCTGTGGCATCTTCTTGATAAGGCCCACAGCCTGCCGGTCAGCAGTTTGGGATGAACCTTAACAAACCGCCTCAGTTCCGGTTTACCGGTGTTGACCTGGACTCTCCAGCCAGCTCCAACCAGTCCTGGAGTTTCACGACCGCAGGGTCCCCTGTGTCCATCCTGCTGCTCCTCTGTCACCGTCTGACTGACTTAACTTTCACTGTCCCTTACGTCATGTCTCCCGCTCAGCTAAGCTCCACCTCCCTGGGACCTACTAAATATACAGTCCCCAGTGCTAGGGTGTCTATGATTGGGATTTTGTGGTTTTGAATACAGACTCTGTAGCTCCCCCCTCTACCTGTGACTATGGAGGCACTGCACCTTCTGTTTGGGATGCAGTACCTCCCTGTGGCATCCTGCCAGAGGGGCGCCACACAACCACTTGAAAAACAGCATTTTAAAAAATAGGTAATTTTCTTCTGACTTATTCCCTTCAATATCTGGCTACTTGTTGTTTCACCTAAGTCGTAAAACTATTGTCTTTCATGAAAAGCCCATTAATTTTTTAAACCTGTCAAAATAAGGTATAAAGGCTAAATAAGGTGATAATAGATGTGGCAGTGTTTGTTTCTGGAGAAAAAAAACAGACCCTTTTTTCATAATGTTAAGGCCCTCATACACATTAGTGTAACAACTGTCGTGGCACCAGCACCTCCTCAGCCAGGAGACCAGTGGCCACGGTGTACTCACTTCTCCGGTGGCTCCACAACTTCTGCCTGGGTTCCGTTTGCTGCTTCCTGCTCCCGGGACCTGAGCATGCCACACAGGTTTCCTGGGGGCAAACTTAGGTCGTACGTGGCACACCCTGTTCCTTACAGGGCCAGCATACCCTTCATGGCAATGCTTCTCACCCTATGGTGAGAAACACAGAGTATTTAAGGCACCTTTCCCATTTCGAAGGTGCCTGAGCAATATGATCTATGCTTTAGAGACATGATGCTTGTACATCAGGGCCCTTTGCTTTATCCAGTGTCCATGCCTTGCCTAATCAGTGTATGTTCCTATTCCTGCTGACCTGTAAGACCTGTCTGGACCAGCTAGCTGCTGCACTGTCTGTACCAGTCCTGTTGCTGTAGCTAGAGCCTGCACCTGCCTACATCTGGCTGTCTTGGTTGTTCAGAGACTGTATCTGCCTGCATCTGGCTATCCTAGCTAAGCCTGTTCAGAGACTGTACCTGCCTACATCCAGTCACCCTGGCTGCACTGCCCCAGAGACTGTGCCTATCCATAAGAGCTTGACCCCTGGTGTTAGCTGTTGTGGTTCTGAGATCCCCTAGAGTTGCATCTGGTAGCTACCTACCTGCACAAGCCTAACCTTTCCATCTAGAGAAGACTCAGTTATGCCACTCCAGGTCGAGATTGGTGCCTCGGCCCTGTGAGTCTACTTCCAGATGCTTGCCCCATCAAGCATTATAATTAGAAGACTGTCAGTTCAACGAACCTTTGGTCAATTGTTCATCTTACAACTATTTTTTGGCCATACACAGAAGCGCTCATTCGACCAAATGCAAATGTGTTGTGTTCTCTATGAGAAAGACACCAACAAATATCTTGCCAGCATATTATCTGCGGGAGAACAAAGCAATCATCAGACCAAAATCATTAATACCCCATCAACATATCCCTCAACAATCAGTTGTCCATTGTCCCCATACACATGATATTGGAGGGTGCAGCCAGCATTAGTGTAATGTGTAGGGGGTGATTAGGAAACATCAAAATTGAGGTGAAGATAAACTTTCTGACAGTACCGAGATTACCTATTAAAATCTGTAACAGACAGAAGATGCAGGTCCTAGACCCTCTGAACCTTTTGTGACCCCAATGAAAGTGACCCTCAATCTCTCGAGGATTCCTAACCTCAAGCAATGAGATGATTAAAAGGTTTTAATTACAAGAGAATCTCAGTTTACCTTTTAAAATGAGATATTGATCTTGACTGTGCATGAAAAGAAAACATGTAAATACATTACTATTGGGAAAGAGCATTTTTCTCCGACCCGGTGACCTGCACAGAAGACTGTAATAAGCCATGGGTCCGTGCTGCGGACGTGAGCCTGATACTTATGTCTCCAGGTAGATGGTTAATAATTATAAACAGATTGAAGATTCATTGAGCTCTCGGGCTACATGTCACACACGGCCTCTGACAGCCATCATTTCCTTCGTAGCAAATTGAATCCCTGTAGCTAAGCCTTAGGAAGTTGATAAAGCAATTAAAGGCTTCTGTCTTGGTTACCATAGCACCATCTCTGCTCACGTCTGCTAGCACAATGCCAGTATATATGTAAGGGGCTTGTATGACATGGATATGACGGAGTTTGGGTTGTAATGACATTTCTGAATCCAATGTTGTGTCTGCTGCCGCCTGCAATGACTTTCTAAATGGATACAGTAAACAGCGTACAATATTATATGTCATATCAATGCATATTAACCCATAATATCCCATTTGTGCATGCAGTATGTGGATTAGGGCAGATGGTGATTTCCAAACAAAGATCCAAAGACATATTTGATAGGGAATTTAGACTGTGATCTAAATTGGGGACAGGGGTGATAATGTCTGCAACGTGGGGCAGACTATGTTGGCGCTAGATAAGCGATCATAATAGTAAATAATGAAATATATTCACACTTTGGTTTGTTACAATCGGCTTGATTGAATATTGAGTCCAGAAGCTCATTTCTTTTCTATACTACAACCATGGATGCTCCGAAGGGAGAGGAAGAATATTAGATTGCTGGGCTGTAGAAGAAAGTATTAACTGTGATGTATTACTGTTAGCAATACGGACAAGTTTTAGTTCATCTATATTAGTAGCCACAACAGAAGCCAGATCTCAGAGATTGATGAGTCTTTACGCTTCCACTTTACCAGTCAATATTGATTGAATCAGACATAGACGCATATTCCCTGTCTAGTGCGAGAATTTACAGATTTCTTCGATCTGAAACACATATCTTCATTTTCTTGATAAAACGGAGGGGTTGTCTTGAATCCATGTTATACAGGCTGATCAGCCATAACATTCAACTACTTGCTTAGTATTTTGTAGGTTCCTCTCATATTACTGAAGGTGCCCATACACCTTAGGCTAGCATGGTTTCTAATACTTTTACTGTCTCCATCAGAGGCTTCTGGACACGGTCAAAAAGGTCAGAGTGCAAAAATGCAAAATTTGGATTCCGTTCACCTCATTATACATTATAATAGGTCTGGTGGGACTATGTCTTAATCCTGAATTTGTGCTTTATTCCCATCCTTCTGGAGTCAGTAAATGAGTTTGAAATGTGGTGTTAAACCAACCTTATATAGCTTTGGGGCGAACAAGCTCATTTGGCCAACAGCTATCTCTCCTTGGCCTTCCATTGTGTAAGGATCCTCATACAGTAGATGTTTATCTCTTTTCCTCCCATAAACATGGACACTTGGTTTGGCCAAGTGTTGACGTGTTTTCAGTGGGGAGAAAGGAGAAAGCCACTGCCACACTCCTCTAATGGTTGCTTATCTCCTATCTCCTATTAGAACAAAAGGGTCCGGTATCTGATTTCTAACTGCCTGATCCTCATCTATTAGTGGTAGAGATGGAAGGCCTCCATTCACATTGGATGGTGTGTTGATCCTTCCTACTTTAAACAAGTATGTATGAGTATGGTAAATGTGATTTTGTGGCAAAGTAGCATACCCATAACTGGATATTTCCCAACAGAAAATTGCTGAGAACTTCCCATTGCCTCCTCTAGCCAGCCACCTTTTTATACTGCATATAGTATTATCTATTCCCCAGGTCAGTAACTTGCACACCTGGCTAGTTGTCCTTTGTTAGATGATTTTTAGCTGGTACTAACCTCTGCATGTTAAGAAGTCTCCCCTTGTCCTGTCATTTTGGAGAAGATTAAGTTGTAGCCCTGTTACACATTACACAAATGTCATCTTAAGCCATTAATAAAAGTGGCTTGGATGACACTCTAATGTGTATAGGGGCCTGCTGAAATTCCTCTGACAGATGATGTCAGGGATGAAAAGGATCTAAGATGTCTGACTCCTGAATCGAAAGAGATAGCTGAACAATTGCTTAGCCAACAGCTAAGTCCAGGAGCGTGACTACAACAGGTGCAGGGGTTGTGATCGCACCCGGCCCCTGCAGCCTAGGGGAGCCCCAAAAGTCCCTTTGACCCATAGAAAAACACTGATACTATTAAAGATTTGCAATAATTGGGGGCCCCGTTGGAGCTTTCGCATCGGGGCCCCAGGGCCTGAAGTTACGCCACTGGCTAAGTCTATGGGGAAACGTAGGTATCTAATCATTATCCTACGGAATGGGTGGGGATCTTCTCCAGATTACTAGGACCATAGTGTGTTGCCAGCTCCCAGTCTTTTAAATCCTGCTTAGATTGTCAGCATGAGTATGCAGTAGTCACTACAGAACGCTGCAATACATGCAACAAAGGATTTTGTCCTGAGTCTGGCCAGTGCCAACGTAACAATGTTATTTGTGATTGGATGTAGATGGAGTGAAGGTGCTACTGTCTCATTCTTTTGATAAAGGCAGCACACACAGTCACTAAATCCAGCCGATAAATTGTCAGCACCATGGACAGCATTTAACAGCAAATTCAAACACCGCTGGTGTTTGAAAGTCCATGCTTTCCATGGTACTGAAGTTTTATCTTCAGCACAATGGACAGCATTTACCGGCCGATTTAACCAATTGCCTTTCACCGCTGCTGTCACAGCAGTGAATGTTGATAGGTTACTTTGACGGCAACCCGGCAATTTCAAACACCGCTGCAATGACAGCAGCAGTGTTTGAAGTTGTCTGTACGGGGCGGAGCTGACAGTCAGTGCTGTCCTCGGTGCTGAAGTTCAATCGGCGGGATTTCTCATCATGCTAACAAATCCCGCCGAGCAACCTTCAGGACCACGGATAGCAGCACACTGACTCGCACCACACGCTCACTCTTGCACCTCACTTCGCACCACACTGTCATGCTTACAGCCATGCACACACATCCACACGCACCACACTTACACCAAAAACGTCCAGTACTCGCATGACTGTCGTGCATCAAAAATGCTCCGTTTTTGATGCATGACAGTGTGTCTCCACCCTAAGATTTCAACTTCAAAAATTGACAGTTCACTAATATTTGACAAGCACCATTATACCAAAATGTTATTTACTGCAACTACTTGCAGGTGTTATAAATCGGTGTATATACTTAACTACATAAGATATCCAATGAAACACACATCACAATCTCAGTCTAGAGAAGTTCATTTGTAAGAAAAGCAGATGTCCACAAGACACATCCGACAAAGACCTGATGTTCTTCCCCATTATGATTAGATTACTTACAACCTAAATGATGGAGCTGAAATGAGCAGCATTTTACAAAGAAATCCAAACATTTTATTTCAGTGATGGTTTAAGACAACATTGAAGGCAATTTGTTTATGTATTTATTTTGTGCACCATTTTATTCATTGCAATATATTTAGGCCAATGTCATGTACCCTCTCTGTCTTCATCCATTCCATTCAGAGTCAATAATGGTTGACGAGACAGAGGATTTAACCTATGTAACATGTATATGCCTTCTGCCTTAAATGTGAAGTACGGTACATATGAAACAATCCTTATAATGAAACCCCAAACTATATGGTCACCGGGGGATTGTAAGCTGACAGTACCAAAATGTTGATCAGCTTTCTGAATGTTTCTGGGAGTTTTTTCTATAACATTACTTTTGATAAAAAAAATACATACAATTCACAGATATCTAGCCATTGCACCACTGCAAGAATAATGGTCCCGTCACACGGCACGACCTGGCCAGCGATGTCAGAAGCGATGCGCGGGTGCCCGCTCGGTTCCGATATCGCTGGCCAGCTGTCACACAGCATCGCTGCGGCCGGCGACACCGCAGCGATGCGGGCGCTGACATCGCTCGCTGGGCTGGGCTTAGCCCAGCGAGCGATCCGCAGCAACGCTGCGGTATAGGCTGGATCGCCGCCGACATCGCTCTGGCGATGTCACACGGCGCGATCCAGCCTTATCGCAGGTTGACAGGTTTACGGTTCTTCCCGTAAACCTGTCAACCTGCGACCGGCGATAAAACGCGGTCGCACCGCGCGTTTACACAGCGCGACGTCGCTAGCGACATCGCTGATACGTCACTTTTTCAGCGATGTCGCTAGTGACGTCGTCAGGTGTGAAGCCACCTTAATACTAAACATTGTGGCAAACCTAGCTCTCATACCTCCACTACTGTTATCCTCTGTGTTTCCCACCAGTGTTATTTTCCCATATGTAAATATGCTGAGAATCCATTTCAGTATATCAGATTTTTCCACAAGTAGAATCAGTCTGAGGTGGAGTGAGAAGTGGTCGTATCAATGAATCCCTTGACCTCTCCACGTTATATCATATGGAAGTGAAGCCAACTGGTTACCAGTATTTACACAGCATATACATGAGCAGTTCGGGCTTTTATCTGCCTAGTAGTGAGATTATGTAAAATAATTATAATTACAATTAAAGGGGTTGTGCCATGAACAAATGTACATTTTAATTAATAGAGCATAGAATAAAAATAAGTTCCACAGTTGGATGTTTTAAAGAAAAATGTTCTTGTCCCAAGATATTCTTATAAATGTGTCCCTGTTTAATGAATGTGCTCGACCATGCAGGATCAGATCAGATATACCACAACTACTGGGCTGGGGAGGAAGTAAAAGAGTATACAGACATTACAGCCGGGGATCACAGAATATAAGAGTATACAGACATTACAGCCAGGGATCACAGAATATAAGAGCATACAGACATTACAGCCAGGGATCACAGAATATAAGAGCATACAGACATTACAGCCAGGGATCACAGAATATAAGAGTATACAGACATTACAGCCGGGGATCACAGAATATAAGAGTATACAGACATTACAGACGGGGGATAACAGAATATAAGATCATACAGACATTACAGCCGGGGATCTCAGAATATAAGAGTATACAGACATTACAGCCAGGGATCACAGAATATAAGATTATACAGACATTACAGCCAGGGATCACAGAATATAAGAGCATACAGACATTACAGCCAGGGATCACAGAATATAAGAGTATACAGATATTACAGAATTACAGCCGGGGATCACAGAATATAAGAGTAACTATATTCACTAACTATTTCTCTGTCTTTTTTAATTCAGAAAAGCTTGGACAGCTTCATCTTACACCTCAATTTACATTCATTCTCTAACTCCCTTCTCCCTCTCACAGACATAGCTTCCTTATACAACACAGATGTTTCTGCCATATATAACAACAGTGCTCGATCCGCTCATGCACAGCAAACCTTGAACAATCGACAAGCAGTCCTGTCAGACCAGCCTGACTAAAGAATTGAGACAGGCTTCCAGGGCTTCTGAGCAAAGATAGAAGAGATCCCATTCCTTCAAGCACTTCGTTCCATACAAGCAGTCCCTCGCCAACTTCCAGTCCATGCTCACTTTAGCAAAACAAGCCTAATTTTCATCTCACATATCCTCCCTGTCTCAAAACTCTATACACCCATTCAACACCTTCAATCTCTCCTCCGTCCCCCAGCACCTTCTAACTTCTTTCCAATCGCCACACGACCAGCTCTACCCTCTCCTACTGTATCCTCACCCTTCCCTTGTAGATTGTGAGCCCTCGTGGGCAGGGTCCTCTCTCCTCCAGTGCCTGTGTATGCCTTGTATTTTTTATGATTATTGTACATGTCTATGTATGTCCCTTTCACATGTAAAGTGCCATGGAATCAATGGTGCTAAAATAATAAATAATAATTTTTGACCTAACATGTCTAATTTTGAGAGCCTTTGCAAATACAAAGTTGCATCCTGTTACTTGCTTGCTTTTTCTATAGAATTTGTAATAATAATGGAACACTCAGGAATCTTTAAGCTGAGGCAAATGACTCAACTGAACAAGGTTACAGTGAGAAAGTCTATATTTTACACGTGATTGAAAACAAATGTGAAGTGCAGCAAGTGAGCCAAGTTCATCAAATACACAAGAAACAGAAAAGTCATTAGAAATAGTTAATGAACAATAATGCTGGCAATTAAATTCTATTGGAAGAAGCACTCCCTGGGAGATGCAGTTTAGTAGAAAACACAGTCCATACCCATGAGCCCTGGGTTAGGTAAATCTCTGAAAAGGAGTCACAAAACTAGTGCAGAGCAGAGAGTCTTAGAAGTCCAAACATTCAAAATACTTGCTACAGCACACTTAACAACAATAAGCTGCTAAAAGCAGACAGGGCTTACATGACCAGGGCCGGCAAACTGAGGCAGACACCAAGAAAACACAAGCAGCAAGTTGCAGGTAAGCCACTGAGAGCTGGAGAGGTTGCTGGTCAGAGCCAAGCTGAATTTTCTGGAGGAGGAGCAATCTTGAGAAGCAAAGAGCCAGGGATTCAAGCAGAATACACAAGCACTGGTTGGAAGGTAAACTAGGGTTTATAAAGGCAGTGAAGGAGTATAACATGAACAGGAGCGAAGCAGCAGATGACATTTTGGAAAAGGGCTATAATGCACAAAGGTAAACAGAGGATCCAGGGTCCTGACAGAATTGTTAATTTTCACCTCGTGCTTAATCATGGTCTTGAAGGGTTATTTCCATCCCTTAGTTTTTTCATCATCTGAAATATGTATCAGAAACTTTGCCTGTTGAGTTTCTCCAATCAATGTGCATACCTGGATAATTTATGTTCCAATGTAGGGGTTACCAATCTTTATTGTCTGCTTCCTGGAAGACCAGCTATCATAACATTTGCGGGGTTGCTCAAGACGATCCCAAGTGCAGCAATACAGAACTCTACTGGGCTATTATACATGGCTGGCCACTATTCCAGAGAGGAGGGAGATGATTGTTCTAGGGCACTGATATTATTGTTTCTTAAGCTATTCTGCATGTTCTGTAGATGTCTTATTCACTTACATTGCAGAAAAGATAGGCGAACCGCAGGGGCATACCTATAGTGGGTACAGGGGCTGCAATTGCAACCGTGAGTATAGAAGACCCAAAAGGTCACTTTGGCCCATATAAGAAGATCAGTGCTGTTGAATAGGACAGTACAACTGAAACTTCCTAATAGTTGAGGAACCTGTTGGAGACTTAGCATTTGTGCCCACAAGCTGAAAGTTACACCACTGGTGGCTGGGTTACACTAGCAGAATGCACTTCTTAGAATCCTGCCATAGTGTTTGGAACAAACAGTGCAGGTGTTGCACAAATTCATCCTGCATCAGTGGCTGCAATTGATGGAAAATAGCAATAAAGGCAACTTAGATTAACTGAAATAAAGATCTCACAAACACCACAAAGTAATAAAGATGTTTTTAAATATGCACAGATTTTCATTTGCTACAAATCAAAATAGGACTTTAATTCTTGGTTATAGCTACCAACTACACATGATTAGTAATTCTTCTAATTGACATCAATTCACATCCGGTCTCCTTGGAGGTCACTGTCTACCTACTACGTGCTTTACAGCTCTGCTTGTTCATATTGGTGTCTGTGTATCAACACAAGGCCGCACAAGCTATGCTATGTTTTCAGAGAGAATTGGAGTACGAATATGGTCGGGGAGGCCCACATACAAAAACTATTTGGGTTCTATTTTGAGTAACATGAAAAATGGTAATACAGTTCAAACAATAGCTCTTTTCTTTGCTTGTATAATACCACCATAAGAACATATCACCAATCTGAAATACAAGTACATTGCCTACATAACACACTATCTGCAAATGGGAAAATCATGGCAACTGTAACAACTTAAAGGGAACCTGCCACCTTCCCCCCCCAGGGCTTATTTTGCTAAAAGGGCCAACTTCAGCAGCGCCTTTGCTGCATTTTGTGAAGGTGGCTCTTATTATCCTACCCCCAGGGTCACCGAAATGAACGCTTTATTAGATATTAGTTTAGGTCCAGCAAGTATACTCTCTTCCCTGGACCTAAACGCTTCGCTGATGTTACCCCTCCTCTTCTGTGGTCCGGGTCCCTCCTCCTGTCTAACTTCAGAGCGTCGGCATCGGTGCCTGTGCATTCTCTCAGCGCTCGGGCATCTCCATGAGCTCTGCCCTGAGTTCTGAGGTCACATGATATTACGCAGCACCAGATCCCGCCCTGTGGTGTGTTATGCTGTATGCAAACTGTGGAGCTGAGATTCTGGAGAAAGGAAACTCCTTGCCTGATTCCTAGCCCCACAATGTGCATACAGCATAACACACCACATGGCAGGATCTGGTGCTGCATAATATCTGACTTCAGCACTCAGGCAGACCTCACAGAGATGCTCGAGAGCTGAGAGAATAAGCAGGAGTGACCAGGACCACATCAGCAAAGCGTTTAGGTCAAGGGAGGAGAGTATACCTCCTGGACCTAAACTAATATCTAATTAAAACAGAATTTTTTATTTAATTTTTTATCAAATTTTTTTAAAATGCGTGATAAAAGTGGATACAAAGGGGATTTGAGATGCAACTCACCCCTGTAGTTAGACTGTGATTACAGATATAACAACAATATACGGTAACAACAATTGTGGACTAATGCGAGTTAAAGTATACCTGAGTACGAGATGTAGAGACTGGTGAACAATATTGTGCAAATAAGCTGTATGAGTGACTAAACATCCTGGAGATGAACACCAAGTTACTCAGCATCAGACTGTACTAATTTACAAAGCATGTCCACTATAAATCAAAATCGTAGATGTTGCATATGTCAACAGAAATCACATATATAAAGCAGGCTTCATACCTATAGAGAAACCACAGAGGGAGAGCAGAGCTCAAAGAAATATATGGTCCTGTTTTTGGTGGTCCCTACATGTGTTTCACCTGCATGGTAGCTTGGCTTCCTCAGGGAGATGTTTTCTGGAAGGGGTAGACACCAGACAATAGCACTGGTTGTGTCTTTATAGCGCAAGGGAACCTGGGTGCCCTTGGTAGAGACCTTACCATCCGATCTCAAGGACACTAAGAACGCCCTGAACCGTGTTGATGGCATCTTTGTGGAACCTGATATGCTTTTGGTCACGGCTGATGTCAAATCCCTCTATACTTGCATCGACCATATTCATGGTCTGGATGTGGTCCATTTCTTCCTCAAGGCTGGTGATGTGGATGGCGCACTTGGTGGATTTATCCTCCAGCTGCTTCAACTTAACCCATAATACCTTTGTATTCAAGGACATCGTCTATTTGCAGGAGTGCAGCACTGCAATGGGCGCGACCTGCGCACCTTCGTATGCTAATCTCTTCCTAGGATACTGGGAGAGGGAGATTTTTGGTGACGGAGGAATGGCGGCCTATGCCCAGGTCCAGTGCTGGATGCGCTACATCGACGACGTCCTTTTTATTTGGCAGGGCTCAGTGGAGCAGCTGGACAGATTTATGAAGG
This sequence comes from Allobates femoralis, assembly GCA_033576535.1. Lineage (NCBI taxonomy): Eukaryota > Metazoa > Chordata > Amphibia > Anura > Aromobatidae > Allobates > Allobates femoralis. The sequence goes on along the minus strand of JARQOC010000003.1, from coordinate 740,577,309 downwards.
AATTAAATTTGAACTGTTATAACATCAGACTAACTCACAAGTGTAGTTTGGAGAGGATTGACTTCCTGGATGTCTTGTTGGAGGTGGATTGCTCCGGTCTGATACAACTCCTTGTTACATGCATCATCTGGTCACAGTTCTTCCACCATACGCGCCATTTCCACTGGCCAGTTTTTGAGGGTGAGATGGATCTTTTCAACAACAGAGGGATTTGAGCGTCAGTCAGTGGACCTCAAGCATAGATTTACGGATTGGGGCTATTCAAATCGGTGCATAAAGCGTGGGTATCAGAGGGCAAAACATACACCAAGGGACTGTCTCCTGAGACCAACAACCAAAAAGACCGAACAAGAGCCAACACTACGTTTTGTTGGTACTTATAATCACGAGAGGAAAACCATGAGGAACATACTGCAAAGACATTCTGGTGTACTTATGACCGATTTGAATTTGAAAAAGGGTCTGTCTGACAGATCTCTTATGACACCACGACATGCCAAGAGCCTGAGTGAGATCTTGGTAAACAGCCACTATGTGCCACATACCAAGTCCTTTTGGCTCATGGGGTCCTATTCTTGGCTGCTGCTCTTGTGAACACTGCATTTCTTGCGTCAATGTTGAACGTGCCACCCATTTTCATTGCGCTGATAGCTCACGTAGAAATGAGATCAGGCACAGAATTTCATGTACATCCACTCATGTGGTATATTTTGCCCAATGTGCCTGCTCTCTAGTCTACATGGGGTTAACATTGCATGAATTGAGAGTAAGGGTACGTGAACACGTTTGAGACATTGTCGCAGCAAGGAAAGTAGATGATCCCACAGTACTAAAAACGTTACCTAGACATTTTAAAAAACATCATGGGTGCAGCCCTGCTTCTCTAAAGGTCAGGAGGATTGATATGGTACATTGTGCCAATAGGGGCGCTAATCTAAAAAAGCTCCTGGCACTTATGGAAACAAAGTGGATCGTGTTCTTGGGAACTCTAACTCCCAATGGACTTAATGAGAGTGTAACCTTTGGTCCCTATTTATAATGTATTAATCAGACTTTCTTTTCCTAGTCTTTTCTATTGTTTTTAATTCTTGGTCCTATTTTCTAGGATTTTAATTTCACATACATCACAAAAGCACCTTTTTGATGTCTGGCCCTTGTGTGAGTCCTCTGCCCAAGGATCGCCTGCTCTTATAACAAAGCATCATAGAAGAATTCTCATTGTAAAGAATTATCTTTTACTCACTATTCATGCACCTAGGATTGGACCTTAATTGGAGCTTAATGGAATACATACTTTGGTGATGACTATGGACTATTCTAAGTATGCATCAAATAGTGGTTTCTCTTATTGGCATAAGCCCTTCCCTGACGGTGAGACAGGTTACCATGGCGATCTAACTATCAGCAGCTATGCTGCGCTAGAGTGGCTTGTTCCTCCTAAAATAGGCCTGGACCTGGCTCCTCCCCTCCGCCTGACACCATGGTGATGTGTTCCTGTGTCGGGCGGAAGGTGAGCCAGAGCTAAGGCTCGCCTATGGAGTCGAGCGGGTATGATGCAGAAGTGCCGTACATCGCACCCGGGTTCCATGGCGCTATAAAAACACCACCGGTGCTATTGTCCAGTGTCTACCACTTCCAGAAAACATTTCCCTGAGGAAGCCAAGCTACCATGCGGGCGAAACACGTGTAGGGACCTCCAAAAACAGGACCATATCTTTCTTTGAGCTCTGCTCTCCCTCTGTGGTTTCTCTATAGGTATGAAGCCTGCTTTATAATGTGATCTCTGTTGACATATGCAAAATCTACAATTTTTGATTTATAGTGGACATGCTTTGTAAATTAGTACAGTCTGGTGCTGAGTAACTTGGCATTCATCTCCAGGCTGTGTAGTGACTGACACAGCTTATTTGCACAATATTGTTTACCAGTCTCTACATCTAGTACTCAGGTATACTTTAACTTGCATTAATCCACAATTGTTGTTAACGTATATTGTTGTTATATCTGTAATCACAGTCTAAGTACAGGGTGAGTTGCATCTCAATCCCCCTTTGTATCCACTTTTATCATGCATTTTAAAAATATTAAAATAAAAATTCAGTTTTATACTGCAATATACTCCATGTTTTCCTCCAGTTTTTTCATGCTATAAGAAGTAGACTGTGCAAAAACCCCTGAGAGGTGATTTATTCACCAGGGTATTACTCAAAAAAATGCCGACCAAGATTTTGTTATTAATATCTAATAAAGTGTTTATTTCAGTGTCCTTGGGGACCAGGATAATAAGAGCCACCTTCACAAAATGCAGCATAGGCGCTGCTGAAGGTGGCTCTTTTAGCTTAATAGGCCCTGGGATGGTGACAGGTTCCATTTAAGTATGTACTGGTTGTGGTCCATACCTGTGAGATAACATTAGAAAAATGGCGTGGACCACTTATATAAGCCATACATGTGCCAAATACCAAGCATGCAAAACTGAAAAAAGAAAAGGATATAAAAAAACACCAAGATGGACAAAACTGAAAAAAGAAAATGTAAAAAAAAAGGCTCCAAGATGTCAATCTTGGTGCCTTCTATACCTTTTTCTTTTTTTTGGTTTTGCCTTCTTGGTAGTTGGTCCTTCTTGGTGCCTTTTATACCCTTTTCTTTTTTTTTTCATGTTTGCCTTTTTGGTATTTGGTCCATCTTGGTGCCTTTTATGCCCTTTTCTTTTTCAAATCATACCTGTGAGATGTCCCAGGTAACTGTCCAACTTCATCAGTAACAAGTTGGTATGGATTTGACACATTGAAACCCTACTGATTATCAGCTTCCCTGCGGCCAGATGATAACTTCTTTAATTATGCATACGCCTCACACAGTAATATTTCCACTTTGTCTGGATGTACATAGTGTCCTGAGACAAAACTCCTTGAGCCCATACACCATGGATGATCATATTTAGGTACTGTAGTTCACTTTTTAATCACACCAAAAGGAGCTGAGCTGCAGCACATGGGAATGGTCACTACACAGTGATTGGAGCTCTGCTTTTCTACTACTGTGCACCATATACATCTGGCTATCGCTGGAGCTGTAAATGGCTGACCATTGACCTGCCAGGTGTTGGACCTTTACCATTTTGATATTGAGTAATGATCTTAATGTTCTGTACAAAAGTTCTGGACAAATACTTTAAAAGAAACCCTGGATGATTACTTTACTGAAAAAAAACTATTTAAATAAAATGAGTGGTAGGCGCTGGATAAAGCTATTTATGGCTAGGGTCACACTTGCGGCAGAATTTTTAAATCCTGATCCGGTTTTGAGCTGTAAAAAAGCTCAAAACCAGATCAGGAACCACTCCCCATAGGAGCCCATTATGTTAACCGGATTGCACTACATCCAGGTCTGCAGTCTGCAGTAAAAATCATGCAGGCTGCAGTGTTCGGAGCAGTTTTGCAAACTGCAAGGCGGTAACCGGATTGCTCATGATGTGCAATTCTGAGCAATGCAGTTACCATATACTTTGTTTATCCCTGCTGCCGCAGGTATGATCAAAGTGTTAAAGGGACCTGTCACCCAAAACACTCCAAAGCTCTTAAAACCTGTCCCTAGTGCATATTAACACTTTCCCTACACTCCTTTTTGCTCCTAAATGCACCTATCAAGTGAAGAAAAACGTTTCATAGTACTGATTAGTGATATAATGAGTGACTATCTATTCATAGTCACTCATCCAGCAGCCCTCTTCATGATATCAACGCCTATTCAGCGTGATCTTCCTAATAGATTCAAAATCGCGCCTCTCTGCCCGCTCCCGACTCTCCATTAGCACGGCTTTAGTGGGGCATTATGACGCGATTACGTCATTTCCTAGCGCCGGTGACGTATAACCCGGATGCCGCTCGCTTTATGCTTCAAGGCCTCACTGCGCATCAGCGTACGGAGCGCACTGCGCATGCGTGCAGAGCCCGAACAGGCGGCCGCGATCCGGAGACACAGCACAGAAAGATTCCATTCCTCATAAACAGTACGGCGGTCCCATTACAACCCCTAACTTAGGGTTGTAAGGGACCGCCGTACTGTTGTTATGAGGAATGAATCCTCCTGTGTCTCCGATCGCTGGCGCTCTGTTCGGCTCCCGCACGCATGCCGCAGTGCGCTCCGCACGCATGCGCAGTGAGGCACTTGAAGCATAAAGCGAGCGCGCGGTGTATACGTCACCCGGCGCTAGGAAATGACGTAAATGCGTCAATAATGCCCCCACTGAAGCCGTGCGTATGGAGAGTGGGGAGGCGGCAGAGAGGCGCGATTTGAATCTATTAGGAAGATCCAGCCTGATAGGCGTGATATCATGAAGAGGGGCTGCCTGGATGAGTGACTATGAATATGATAGCACTCATTATCATCACTAATCAGGTACTTATAAAACGTTTTTCTTCACTTTGATTAGGTGCATTTAGGAGCAAAAAGGAGTGTAGGGAAAGTGTTAATATGCACTAGGGACAGGTTTTAAGAGCTTTGGAGGTGTTTTGGGGGTGACAGGATCCCTTTAAATGTTATTAAAACATTAAATATTACTAGTAGCTGTGAGCAACTTGTCTCTATTGGGTGCCCACCCTCCCTAGAGACATGCTGTCCACTGCTACTATTAATATTTAATGTTTTAATAACATTTAACACTTTGTTCAACCCTGCGGCAGCAGGGATGAACAAAGTATATGGTAACCGGATTGCTCTAGATTAGTGTGCCTTCACACTGCGGCGTGATCCGGTCCGGGACTGTCCAGGATGACCCTGACAGCCACGGACTGGATCAGCACACAGAACCGGAGGGCTAATATGCCCTCCGGTCCGGTGTGCAGCCGCACGCAATTCCCGCTGCTGATATGTCAGGACCGCGGCTCCGCGGTCCTGACCTGTCGGCGGCTGCAGCTGCGTACGCTGCATACTGGACCATAGGGCATATTAGCCCTCCGGTTCTGTGTGCTGATCCAGTCCGTGGCTGTCAGGGTCATCCCGCACAGCCCCGGACCTGATTGTGCCGCAGTGCGAAGGCACCCTTACACATCATGAGCAATCCGGTTACCGCATTGCGGTTTCAAGAACACATTTTAGCAAAATAATGCGTCTGAAGGCAATTGCGTTTACCGCATCCGGTCAACACAATTGCACTTCCAAGTGTGACCCTAGCCTATGGCTTTTACTGCATTATCACATTGATGCTCTGATTATATAGAATATGAAAATCATTTCAGAGCTGAACACATCTTACTAAGCACAGATCTCTTGCTGCACAACCTTTAGACTCTGATCTCCCATTTACGTCATTTGTAGTACAGTGCATCTCGCCCACACACCATTGTTGTTTGGATTTAGGGGGTGGGGGAGCATTAGGACCAGGTGGTAACGGCAAAAAAGTAGAAAATACATCGTACTTTCATCTCCCAGGAATGCTTCATACCAAAAGTAACATAACTATTTGTGGACAAATACATTTTATGCTTAATTTATATCCTTCAAGTGAAACACTTTACTAACCTCACATCATTAAAAGCACGGAAATGTTACTTTGTGTGGCGTATGCATAATTGAAGTTAACATTTTATAACGCTTTAATTGGCGTTTAGGCTGAATCATGACTTTCTCATTTCATATGGAAGAAAATTGATGTAATTGCTTCTTATTTATGAGTAAGCACACATATATATTTAGTGCAGGGAAAGGCTCGGGTTAGAGATTAACACAATATGGATTAAAAACGTACAAAACACACACTTTCATGGTGATTCATATTATGTGTTTTAATATAATTATCTAAGTCTGAAAGGCCTGAATTTATTGTTAATTGTAATTTAATTATTGCTAATTAAAAGTAAACATCTGTTTAAAAAGATTGACTCAGTTATATTTCAAATGCAAAATATTTGTCGGGTTCACAAATATAAAGGTCATTTTATTCAATGCAAATTAATACAATACATTCAGGGGAAAAAGTGCAGGCATCAAAGAGCAATAACAGTTGCTCCATTGTATCAACATCACTACTATGATGTCTGTACCATCCAGGCAGGTGCTCCATTCTAAATTAAATTTTCTACAATTATATATCATAGGATCACCACAGTGTTAACAAAATTCCAAAAATTAAAAGCCATTGCCATGGACCATTCATTCAAAGGCCAAATTCAGACTTCCAAGTTATTATTTTTATTTTTATTATTTATCGGCCTTCAGCTCGATCTCGAGCAATGGCGACTTGATGGATAAATGCCCTGTAGGAAGATTGATCTTGCGCGAGCCTAGATAGGTCTACTATTGTCTTCTCTGGCGTTATTTTGACAGTATCAAGCCATTGGGTTGCTGGTCCTCCTCTTTGCCTTGTACCTTCTATTATTCCTACCTCTCTAGTGATTTTTCTCTTCCTATGATGTGTCCAAAGTAGGCAAGTTGTAGCTTGGTGATCCTTGCTTCAAGTAACATGTCTGACTTGATTTGTTGCAGAATCGATTTGTTTATTCTTCTTGCCATCCATGGTGTTGATAACATCCTTCTCCAGCACCACAATTCAAAGGTGTTGATTCTCCTGTCTTGTTTCTTTATTGTCCATGCTTCACATACATTTGTTACTACAGGAAAGACTAAACTGTATGAGCCATGTCTTCGTTTCCAGTGAAATATTCCTTGATTTGAAGACCTTTATTGTTGATTTTTCCATAGCTATTTTTCTATTGACTTCAAGTGTTGTCGCTGCGTCTTGAGTGATCATTGATCCGAGTAGGTTGAATTGCTTTACAACTTCCAGTTTGTCAACATCCATCTCAAATGTATCCTTGTCTTACCGGGCAGTAGTCAAAATCTTTGTCTTCTTTGTGTTGAGTAAGAGTCCCATGTTCAAGCTTTCCATCTTGACACTCTATAATAAGACCTTCATTTCATCTTCGCTTACTTCCAAGTACAGATCACAGTGAGTGGACTGGCAGCTGTTCTCCTGACCCCAACACAACTGCCTCATACATGCCTAATAGGATGTTAAGTTCAGGTCAGGAGACCTTTAGCCGGTCTCGACATTAATATATGTATTCAGATTGTGAATTATGGATGTGCAAAATCGGCCTAAGGGTAAAGGCACACAGACAATTCCGTGCAGACCTTTAGTTGCTGTAAATCCACTTTGCAAATGGTGAAGTGCACTGTAACATCTGCAGTATTTTAAATCCACAGCGACTATCAATTTATTCCTTGTAATGGGTACATGAGGTTTCTTAAACAATCATATACAGCATAGCAATTGTATTAGGAAGCAGATTTGCTTTCTGAAAATCATCTGCATAGACAATGTGTGTGTACGTGCCCTAAGTTCTCTGGCGCACATCTATATTATGGCTCTGTAAAACCACTTTCAGGATTGTTTCGCATGTCAGTCATTTTTCTCGAAAATCACAAATGATCCAAGGAATATCATCAGTATTTTTGACCAGAGTCATCAGAGTTTGGTCTGTGTGTCAGTGTTTGCCATCAGTGTTTGGTCAAAGATTCATCAGTTTTTCTCGGAAGAAAAAAAGAAGCTGGTGGAGATTTCACAAGCTTCTATTAAATAGTCTGTGAAAAACATACAGATATCGGATGGCACTTGAGAACTTGTAGCAGAAGTAAAGAGTTACATAGGTATAATCAGGTAATGGTCCAGGGTCGAAATACCAGGAGCTCACATCAAGAACAAAGAGAAAGCTGGGGGGTAGTCAGGCAACAGTCTGGGGTCAGCAAGCAAAGATCAAAACTAGACAGACACAGGTATCCAGGCCAACAGCACCACTCACACACAAAGTAAGATGGGCTGAGTTCTGGAAGAGGTTGCTCACGGGAACGCGAACCCTCCCCCCGAGCATCCTACCATCTGCCAGAATAAAGACACCAGACATCAATTGGCATAAAAATGTCCGTGAGGCTTTACTTAGGTTAGCTAAAGGTGGCATAAGAATAAATAATATAGCAAATAATCCAATAAATATTAAAGTCCTTAACGTAAGCCACTTGTACAGTAACTGAACCAGAAAACACCCAATATATTGGGCAATTTTCCCCTCAAGATAAAGCAAAATGACGGATGCAGGTACTCTTCAAATAACTTCAGGGGGGGTGGGCGGGCTTCTTCTTCCTTGCCTTAAGAGTGAGTGACATCAGGCACACTCCTGAGGGGAATATATACCCCTTCTTACTGCATTTTCTTGACCAATCACTGTCACCACAGATAAGCAAGCAGTTAGCCAATTGCATCTATGCCTGCTTCATGTTACCATACACTTAGGGTGGCTTCACACTTGCGTTCATGGTGCAGACGAGAATGTATGATTTGTACGCAAGCATCCACATGCGGAGAAATCACACATGACGGGCAATGGGTGCACACGGCCATGCGCATCCGAGCACATACACCGTGCGGCCCCATGGTAAACATAGGGACATGCGCTGTATGCGCTTGGCTTGCGCTCCCCCGCCGCAATACGCAGCGGGGGAACGCAAATGTTAAGCCACCCTTAGTCCACAGACTTGACCAATCACGCATGAGGATACCTCATGCAGTATTAAGTCACCTGAAACAGTAAGCAGAATTAGGAGCAACACTTTTATTACTTAAAATGCCTAACTACTCCTAATAAACTATAACTATAACTTAAGCTGTTAACTATTGGGAACCACTATAATGGGATGAATCTCCGATTTACACCTAAAGGGAAAGGAGATAAAAAAAGAAGCAAAAGGGTGGGGGGGGGTGCACGATCCCATGCAGCCCTCTTCGCTGTGACAGTAAACTACTCATGCAATCACTGGAAAAATGGAACACCTGAATAACCCAGCACCTACCAGAAGCCTGCGCTGTCAATTAGTTTACTGAGAACTCAGCACAACAAGGAGCCAGTCACAGCATAATCTCTATAGCATCCTAGCTGCTCTGCTCAGAGGGATCATGACATGCTGATAGCACTCATACTAAAATAATAGATGTCTGAATAAGCCATAATACAGCATTCTCCAACAGAACATCTGCACGAAATCATTTTGTAGTAATGCTGCAGAATTAGACCAGACTTCACTCTTTATAATGTAAATTCTTGGTGAAATTTCACGGCATAAAAAGTGACGTGCTGCTGATTCTGCCAGGCACTATATACTCTATTTTTTTTCTACTCAGTTTATAAAATCTAATCCACAATGATGCAAATTTTCTGCCTGTCCAATTTTTGTATGGATCTTGTACTCCATTATATCTGTGATATCATACTTGCCATGTTCCAGTTGACATTGTCTTATCAAAGGGGTTGTCCACTGCTTTTTTATTAATTAACTAGCTGTACTACCCGGCTACGCCCGGGTTAATAAATAACTGCTGTTAGCTATAACAAAATAGAATTTGAATATGTCTTATTAATGACCTGTAGGAAAATAGAAGCTGAGCTGTGATTGGTTGCTATAGGCAGCCTAATAAATCTCCAGCCAACAGTAAACCCTCCCCCCAGCCGGGCAGTATATATTACCTCACACATACACATAATAGACAGCTCATGTGACTGACATCTGCCTTAATTCCCTATATGGCACATGTGTTGCACATTGGCTGTTTTTAATCAAATGTTTATTTTTGGAAATTAAAGATACAAGACGTATGAGGCAAGTTGTGGGAGGCGATTTTTGCACATCTGTGTCTGTTTGTGTGGTGTGTGTGTCCCCGGGGTGTGTGGTCCCTGGGGTGTGTGTGTCCCAGTGGTGTGCGTGTGTCCCTGTGGGGGGGTCCCTGTGGTGTGTGTCTTTTTTGGGGGAGGGGTGTCCCTGTGGTGTGTGTCCTTGTGGGGGGAGTGGTGTCTCTGTGGTGTGTGTCCATCCCTATGGGGTCTGTGTGTTCCTGTGGGGTGTGTGTGTGTCTCTGTGTCCCTGTGGGGTGTTTGGCTGCATTGCGTTTTCATTGCGTTTCTACCGCAAAATGCAATGAAGCACATGCATTAATGCACCCATTGATTTCATTGGGAAATGCATTGCAAACGCAAGTGAAAATGTGTTTGCAGAAAATGATGTGTTTTTACTTGTATTTGACATCAGCACCAAGACAGCAACTGTCATTGTACGCTCTTAGCGTACAGTAACATGGAGAGATCCTGAGTGCAGGAACCGACCGGCAAATACAGTAATTTACTGTTTAGCGATAATTGCCAGTTTTTAGTTAAAACATGTATTAACCCCTGCTGACCCAGTGTGTGATGTCAGCTTGGGTCCAGATAGTGTGGACATACCTGGACACAAGCTGGCACCACACAAACATGGGGTTAAACCTGCATCATCTGGCTTATTAGCCGCATCTGCAGCCTCTGTGCTGACATGCAGCACAGAGGCTGCAGATGGGGTTATTATGCAGGTTAACCCCAGGACATTCAAACTGTGGACAGCGGCTGTGTTTTTATTAATTATCTTTCATCGAGGTGAAAGACGATTGCTTGCTGTACCGGGAAATCGGCAAATTCAAACTCTGCGGCTTTGACATTTTTAAAGCACGCGCGTGCGACTATCGCACAGAGTGCTGTATGGTGTGAGATTTTCTTGTACTCATAACCCATATACTTACATTGGACACTCGAGTGGGGAAATCGCGTTCAATATATAACAGAAATTGCATTTGAATATATAAGAGCTGTGTGTATATGTAGCAGAGATATGTGTAAGGAATAAGGGATATACTCTGGCTTATTAATCAAGCCAAAATCCTGATATTCCTATAACTATCATTTTGTGTTCAGAGATTGCCTGTTCAAGTTGACCCCCTCTTTTTTGCTGAGGGACAATTCATCTCCTGGGCAAAACAGTTTTGCTTCTTTTAATTAATTTCAGAACCACAATATCCCCTTCTAAGCCAAATGGTCTCACAACAAAAGAGGTCAGGAAAACTCTGCTATGTGCAGCTACATAAGACAGATAGGCTATTGTCCCAGCTCATGAGCCAGAGGAAATGGGGTGGTAAACCTGCAGACCCTACTGGAATCTTGTCAGGAGACCCAGACTCAATGACTCTGAAATCATTATTCCAAATTATGAGTTTACTATATGTACCAGCCACCTGCATTCACCGGAATCTTGACAGCCAGCTACACACACCTATCCCTTTCAATTCATTATAGCACCTTACACTGAGCAGATACATAGAATGGACCCTCCAGGGGAAGTTATGGTCATTCACAGGTTTTAATGATCTGTTGGTGCAAAGATACATGGGAGGATAATCTAAGACCACCCAGAGGCAGAACAGAGAAACTTTGAAAGTGGCCACCTAGGGTATAACACTTGGGCCTGACCCCTCCCTCTTTGTTATTTTCCAAGGGGGACTCATAACGGCACATGTTGGGAAATAACTTCAAGCAGGTGTGTGGCTTCACACTGCCCTATGTGGTCATAAGCATCAAGGAACAGAAAACTTGTTACATTTGTCTATATATCTGTGTGTACCCTATTTATCTTTTATTTATAAACTGACTGTAATATCTGTATAACTTATCTATATACATTACCCAAGTGTGCCCCTACAGCGATTAAATATATAATTTAAAGGGAACCTGTCACTTCATATAGCCCTCCTAACCTATGAAATTTGTCCCTGTAGCTTCAAACAACTTTATCAACCATCCCTGTCTGACCTTTTATAGCGACCTACAAGTGTAATAAAGCATTTTGTAAACTTACTGAATCCATGTTGGATGGGCATTCCTACAGGGGTCTTTGACGAAAAGGCAGGGTCTCCTGGGCCGAGCTCCCCCGACTCACAGCTAAAATTACTCCCTGATGGGCGTCATTCTTTTTTTCGGAGCCCGAGCACGATTCAAACTACCCGCCTATTTCGTCATCGCTATGATGCAGTCACGTGATGCCGGCCCCATGTCACTTCTGCCCGTCGTTTCTCTGGGTGTACTAATGAGTGCACAGGCCACGTTCAGAGCATGTGTAGATGGCATGTTGAAGGCAGCCTGTGCGCTTAGTACACCCAGCGATACGACTGGCAGAAGTGACACGGGGCCGGCATCAAGTGACCGCATCATAGCAATGACGAAATTGACGGGTAGTTTGAATCCTGCATGAGCTCCAGAAAGAAGAATGCCACCCATCAGGGAGTAATTTTAGCAGTGAGGGGAGCACAGCCCAGGAGACCCTGCCTTCTGGTCAAAGATCCCGGTAGGAATGCCCATCCGACATGGATTCAGTAAGTTTACTAAATGCTTTATTGCACTTGTAAATCGCTATAAAAGGTCAGACAGGGATGGTTCATTAAGTTGTTTGAGGCTGCAGGGACAAGTATTCATAGGTTAGGAGGGCTAGATCAAGTGACAAGTTCCCTTTAATCTTGGGTTGCTCTGTTATCTCGATTATGAAATTCCCACATCTGTGTGCTCGTTTACCATTATACGCTAACTGGATTGGTTTCTGGTCCTGACATAATCCGTGGACAGACCAGGCTTACATCTGAACAAGAAACTTGTGGCAACCATTGTGGCAACCCTCTGTCAGTGAAGGGGTGGCGATTATTATTTTAGTATTATTGGCAGTTAGTATTTCTGGCCTGGGACTGGAAGGCATATAGTACTCTCAGTAAGGGTGCCTTAATAAACTAGCACTTACAGGGCAGCTGCGGTCCCTCCCTTTAGCCTCAATTCCCTGACTGTCCTGACGATAAGAGGGGCGCTAGAGAGCTGCCAGGTATGGTGGTAAATTTTTCACACTGTGTATATATGTAACAGAATTGTGTTTAAATATAGCTGAGCTATGTGTTAACGTAGCTGAGGTATGTTAAATGTAGCTGATTTGTGTATTGATGTAGTTCAGCTGCGTGTACGTAAGAAAAACTGACTTTTCACAGACTGTGCCTACAGTAATGCATATATTACATAATGTGTGAGCTGCAAAGCTATATATGCATAATACACATGGTGCATAGAAACACTAAACAACTTTAATATATTAAAACTTGTGGTATTGACCCTCTCACTTCTCAACATCAGCAGATAAGTTTTACCCAGGAGGAAATATACACTAAGGTGTGTCCTACAGTCCTATAGTACTTGCTTTTTAAAAATACAACAGAAAATCCCCCAAAATACAGATATTTAATTGCCTCTGTCTATGCCGCAAAGTGAATAATTTATAGACTTTCTTATTTTAAAAAGCATGAAAAGTCTTTCAGTGTCCTATGTTATTAAATGGACTGTTAGGTATTATCAGTTTACCATCTATTTCAATGCTGAGATTGCTTTGACTTTCTAAGGATACGGTATGTTTGTGGTAAAGAGTTTGACAGGAGTTGGATACAGTCCTAGAAGACCTCAGAGCGTTGCACACATCTTTGCAATATTGTGATTTGTGGTGGATCGATTCACTGCACATAAAAATTGAAAAAAAAAAAACAATTGTTGAACCAAATTCAAATTTCAATGTATATCATAAACTTGTCTTTCTGCACATCCTGTTCTAGTTGTATGGACCAATTAATTATAATGTAATCTGTCAGCTACCAATGTGTCCACATACCCAAACCAGTCAGAAGAGGAAACAAGAATACCAATGCAGTAAGTGGTCAGCACTTCTCTTGATCAGCAGAGGGAGGATCGGTACGTAAGCGTAGAATTTTTTTTTATTTCTGATTAAAAAATAGTACGTATGGTCACCCATTTGTGGAAGAAAAATATAGACTGTTGATAATGTCATGGCTGACATTAACTGTCTGGCTAAGGGTGGCTTCAGACTTGCGGATACCTCTGCAGCGTCTTGCAGACGGTGAACGCAAGCCGAGCACAAGCACTGCCCATCCCTATGTTTAACATGGGGACTCACGGTGATGCACTCGGCTGCGGATGGGCGTGCGCACTGATAGACTTCAATGTGTGATTTGTACAACATGTCCCGTTCATGGTGCGGACGAGAATGTATGATTTGTACGCAGCATCCGCATGCGTACAAATCACACACGGAAGTCTATCAGTACGCACTGCCATCCGCAACCGAGCGCATACACCTGCGTCCCCATGTTAAACATAGGGAAGCGTGGTGTATGCCCTCGGCTTGTGCTCGCCCGCCGCAATACGCAGCGGGGGGAACGCAAATGTGAAGCCTCTGCAGCGTCTTGCGGACGGTGAACGCAAGCTGAGCACAAGCACTGCCCATCCCTATGTTTAACATGGGACGACGTGATGCACTCGGCTGCGATGGCATGCGCCTGATAGACTTCAATGTGTGATTTGTACGCATGCGGATGCTTGAGTGCAAATCACACATTCTCGTCTGCACCATGAACGCGACATGTCGCGTTCATGGTGCGGACGAGAACGTATGATTTGTACGCAAGCATCCGCATGCGTACAAATCACGCACAGAAGTCTATCAGTACGCACTGCCATTAGCAACCGAGCGCATACACCTGGGTCCCCATGTTAAACATAGGGAAGCGCGGTGTATGCGCTCGGCTTGCGCTCCCTTTAACACAACTTTTAACACAATATCTATTTGTTTAGTCAATACTATTCATCTTTTTTTCTTCCAGTATTAGACACTCAGGCTGCCTTCAGACTTGTGTTCCAGCCGCTACGTATTGCTGCGGGGAACGCAAGTCTGAAGGCAGCCTTAGTGTCTAATACTGGAAGAAAAAAAGATGAATAGTATTGACTAAACAAATAGATATTGTGTTAAAAGTCTTATTATAGAATGACAAGTCAGGGTTGTATCTTTCCATTTCCATCTTTTATATTTTAGTGGAAATCCTCTTTAAGCGCCAATTCATTATATATTGAGCAAATATTTGCTCTTCTAGTTTCCATTGTACAGATGGACGTTTATTTATAGCTTTTTGCTTCTATTTGTTTCCCACCTTACCTCCCTTGTATCTTGCTGAATACATTTCAACACATTTCCATAATATTTTCCTGCTTCTTTATAAATCATGCTTTTCTTCATTGAGAGAATTGACAGGAAGAAAGTTTTATGAGAACTATAGGAAATGGTTCAGTGTCTAAACAAATGGGAAACCCAAGAACATAAACAACATAATGCGGCAAACTCCTAGGAGTCGCGAGAACAATTTATCCAACAGTTCTGTTCAGCAGGAAATGACACTGTTTGCCAAAGTAATTACGGTATATAAATAAGATGTGAATATTAGAATAGAATTATTAAAGTATTGTGAGCCAAATACAACATTAAGAAAGGCTTCTATACAGTTGTGTAACTTGAAGCTCCTGGGCCTTGATGGAAAAGCTCCAATAGGACCCCCAATTAATTGCAAATCTTCTATAGGCAATAATCTTTCTGTTAGGCCAAAAGGACTTTTGGTGGCCCCCTAAACTCACTGGGCCTGGGTGCGATTGCAACCAGCCTTTTCCTGCACCTTTGCAGTTACCACCGCTTCACTTCTATAATGTTTCTTTATAGAATATATAATACAAGTTAGTCATTGCAATCTCGGAGGCTGTGGAGCTTATGTGATGGTTTTTGCTGGTAATGAGCATGGTTGAATAATGGATTAAGTTTCCTTAACCTAAAACTATGTTACTATGTTATATGATAATGTCTTTATGAATAATAATGCAAGTTCAGCAAACCACTAGTGTGAACTAGTTGCTCAAGATGTGTTATAAATATGTGTTATAAGCCTATAACCTGTTCTAAATTAATCCTTATTTATCAACTTTATATGGGAATAAATAGTACCGTCTATAGTGAAACATAGCACCATAGCTTCTCCACTGCACAGTCTCAACAGTGACATCCACATGCCCCCTAACAGTAAGGCTGTGTTCACATAGTGTTTGCCATCACGTTCAGTGGTTTCTTCAATTCTCATGTTTGAAAGCCCCACAAAATTGAATTCATATGTATGTGTCAACTGGGCCATTGATTATAATGATGCAGACCACTAGATAATGTGCTCTGTCGTGTATCATATTCAGTCATATACATCTATTGGATTCAGCCAGTAAACTCTACGTGAACCCAGCCTCACAATCACTGTTCTCCATGAAGCTGCAAATGTGGCCACCTATAACATTGAGATAGCTTTAGTGTGCCCACTACATTGATAAACACAACAGCTGAAATGCCCCCTATATGAACTGCCTCCTAACTAACAACCCACAGTGATATATATGAGTAATAGACCCAGTACCAGCTACAGTGCCAAGTGATACCATTACCGTCTCACGTTATGCCAATGCTTTATACACTCTTTTAAAACAATTTGGCAATGTACAATATTCCAGGGTGCTATAGACCAAATCATAGGTGTCTCCGGGGAATATTAAAGAGTTGACATGTTTGCAGCTTACTCATGTACATCAGTCATTGAGAGACCAATTTGTAAGAGAGTATACATTATATTCATTCTACATTTACAGCCTCATTTAGATGTCAAAGATTTTTTACGACCGCAAAACAATATGATAGGAGCATCATCAGTGTTGTGGATCAGAGTCATCAATTTTTACAATTATGGTCAGCACAAATACAAGGTCTTGTCAACAGCCCCATAGGATAACAGAAGTAAGTGAAGAACGCTGATAGAACACGTGAGTAAAAAGGGACTTCTAATTGAGCCCTAATCACACTATTGTTATATACTTTGTTAGACAATTAAAAGTAAAATCGCCATCACCTTTGGGTATAGGACCAACACAGAAGCTTGATAAACTCCTAAGGTTATGATAGTTGTGTAAATGGAGTGGAATGATGAATAAATAACCTACTTGTCAAGTGAGTCTACATGGTTCCTGGGCATGAAGCAAAGTGGCTTTGGTTTCTTACTTATATTCTAAATCAAGAAAAAAGTGTTTATGACTTTAGGTCTGGATGAAATACAGTAGAAAAACTATTTTTGTACAAGACATTATGTCGCTGTCATCGAAAAATATAGCTGTACTTGCATCAGTGAAAGCTCCGGCGGTAAACTGCATGCTTCCTTTGTTTCAATTTATTTGAAGGCTTCACCGTATATCATAAAATAAACTGTTGGAGAAGCATGTGTTTCCTGCCGTACGGCATAAAAATGAGCAACTCTGGCATTTCCACTGGATGACTGTGCTGAAGTAATTAAAACACAGATGCAGCTCATTTCTTTCCCAAGTGCTTTTTGATTGGCAGATTCAGTATGATCAACCGCGTTATACTCTGAGCACTTTATCACTGCCATCTGCCTAACATTCACATGCATTGGCCGGTCTCGGTGGATTTGGGCAATTATTACATGAAACAATGATAACAGTCTACATTAAAAAGCATTATTTTCCACCGTTATTATTAAATGTTTTACAGTGGGTGGATACTGGAGCGTTTCACTCTTGAAAAACACAAAAGGCAAAACAGAAATTCCTTTTGGAAGTGTTATATTAATTTGCTCAAATTTGCATGCTCAGATGGCGACGTTTATTAGCATAGATGAATCAAGGTTAAATCTAAAATCATCTGCAGATCATTTACACATGAAAGGACTAGGATTACACACTGTAATTAGCCTCCATGGCTGGGAAATGTAGTAGATATATCATTTATTAAAATGAAATATCTAAATATTTGTATTTTATATATATATCCATACATATATACAGATATAATGATATTATGTATCTATATATATAATATATAATATATATATATATATATATATCTGTATATGTGTATATATAACTATAATTAGCCTCCATGGCTGGGAAATGTATTAGATACATGGGCGTACCCAAGCTCAAAACTAGGGGGGAAAGCCATGATGCGCCCGCCAGAACGTCATATCCGCCCGGTGCATTGTGGGGCTGATCACGTGTTCAACCGCACTCCTATAGTACTCATACAGTATAATGCACTCCCATGGACTCCATCAAATATACCGTAATGCATCCCCATTATCCATAGGACTCCATCACATATAATGCACCCTTATAGCACTCCATCACATATAATGCACTGTCATAGACTCCATCACATATAATGCACCCCCCTAGTACTTTCATCACATATAATGCACCCCCATAGTACCTTCATACATATAATGCATACCCATTACATACCCATACATATTATCTCCCATCAGTTTGTCACATTGATTAAAAAAAGAAAATACTCAAACCCTTTCCTCAGTCCTCGATGTTCTTGCTCACAACTCAGTCTCCCAGCGTGACTGCCGCTCTGCAGACCCGGGCAGCGCCAGCGCTCAGTGATGACATCATCGCTCCCCCGACGTCCTGATCTGAAGCGCAGCATACAGCGGCGCCGGTATTACACTACAGGAGCGGCGTCTGTGGGAACCCTCACTAGCACAGTAACCTCTGCCAATGCCGACAGCTGGGTTGCCACCGCATGACAGTGCGCCCCTGCGAAGAGGGAGATGGAGCCCTGGAACCCGTCAGCTTCTAGGGGGGGGCATCTGCCCCCCCCCTGCCAACGCTGGTACGCCCATGATTAGATATATCATTTATTAAAATGAAATATCTAAATATTCGTATTATATATATATATATATCCATACATATATACAGATATAATGATATTATGTATCTATATATATATAACTGTATATGTATATAAAACTGTAATTAGCCTCCATGGCTGGGAAATGTATTAGATATATCATTTATTAAAATGAAATATCTAAATATTTGTATTTGATACATATTATTTATACATATATACAGATATAAGATAACTGTATGTTATATATAACTAAGTAGCCTCTATGACTGAAAATTTATTAGATATATAGTTTATTAAAAACAAATATCTAAATACTATATATATATATATATATATATATATATATATATATATAATGATATAGTATATCTACCGTATATATATAACTGTAATTAGCCTCCATGGCTGGGAAATTTAGATTATGTCTGCTCTGCCACGCTGTTAGGTGCTCAGAAAAAGGATAAATTGTATATAGAGAATATTCTGGCACACTGAGTATAAATTTATACTCATTAATACATGTGAGGAGTCTCAAATAAGTTCACAAAAAAGTTTAATCTTTGCCTTTGTATACAGAACAGAGAATCTTTAATCAACGCTTCGGCTTTCATAGCCTTGTTCACGATATTCTTTCACAAAAGTATGTAATAAAACAAAATGAGAGAGACATCAGAGGCAATATAAATAAAATCACAAAGTATGATGCTCAAACATCATGTGACTTATTATCACACCATCTCAAATAAGAATACAAAATACAGTATAAATGAATATAAATAACGAATGTATATCCATATCATTGAATAACTGAGTCTCAATCTTCTATCCCATAGTATAAATGAAAAAAAAAATAGAACAAAGTGTTAAATTACCTCTATGGGTACCTTTACACGCCGCTACAGCATGGTGGAAACAACCGGTGCTTCACGTGCACGAGCACGCAGCAACGTTACAAACGGTACCCGCACCGCCTTTACACGCCGCTACAAGGTGCTCTACAGAAGGTTGAATCTATCTCTGGATGCACCGCCGGGTGCCTCAAGTTACCTTCTGCAAAGCATCTTACCTCATTTACACACCGCTACAACAAGGTAATATGGGCAGAACAAAGGCAGCAGGACAACACATAGGCGTGCCACAGTTGTGGATTACGAGACGCTCGTACGATGATAGGACAAAGCAATAACATCATGATTGGGCAGCCAGCGCAGGAGGCTGACTAATACATGACGCTAGAGCAATTGTGTAGTGTGACTGGTCAGCTCCTTAAATATGCCGCCCTATGCAGCGACTACCAATCGTAACGCAGGAGCTTCCTCCAATGATCACGCCCCGGGGAGATATCTAGGTGACGAATAAACCTTGCCCTACCGTATTTACACGCCGTTACCATCGGGTTGAAATCAACCTGTTTTAGAGCACGGCTCTGAAACAGGTGCCGCAAGTGACGGGTGGAAACAACCGCCTTTACACGCCGCTACCTCGGATTGATTTGGCGGTGCAAGATACATTTGTCTCATCTACCCATTTGTTTCCACCTTGTTGTAGCGGCGTGTAAAGGTACCCTAAGACACACAAATGAAGGGATAGCAGTGTTCAGCCTGTTTGGCTTAATATAGTATGGTTGCTTATCAATATTAGGCTGTGGTCACACATAGAAATCCGTTTTTGGAAGTGATTTCCATGACCAATATGCTTTTTTTGGGTGCTTTTTGAGCCTCCTGCACCCCTGAACGGTTTTGGACTTAGTCATTTTTTGACCAAAATTCCTGAAAAAACGGATCTGTTTTTTTAAGGCACCATAAAAAAAACGGATCCGTTTTTCCATAGGGCCCATGTTAAAGATTTTTTTTTTAAACGGACCCCAAAAACGTTGCTAGCAACGTTTTTGGCTCAAAAACATACCAAGCAATGTTTTTAGGTGCAGAAAAAAGCGGATAGGGTGTTTATTACATCTAATCCGTTTTTCTATTAGTTTTTGGACTTAGAAAAAAAAAAGGCTAAAAATGAAGCCAAAAACAGACCAAGGGCTTATGTGTGACCCAAGCCTAACATAATAAGCCTAGTGGCTGTATCGTAGAAAGATATGGCGATACATGTCACCAGTGTTTAGATAATCATATGAGCAGTATAGGCTCCAATAAGATCCATATGATAGAGAACTATATGACACTTACTTAATTAACCAAGCTGGTTGTGTATAGGTCCATCCTCGGACTTTAAAGGTCTAAGGCTGGCTTCACACCACGGTGTGATCCGGTCCGGGGCTGTCCGGGATGACCCTGACAGCCCCGGACCGGATCAGCACACAGAACCGGAGGGTCAAATGTGCCCTCTGGTCCATTGTGCAGCCGGATGCTGCTAATTGCAGATGCAGCTGCTGATTTTTCAAGACCACGGCTAGCATGGAGCTAACCACGGTCCTGAAACAACAGCGGCGTGCAGCCGCCAGTGTCCGGTTCCCGGATCCTACCGGTCTGGGGCAATCCGGCCCCATAGGCTCCCATGTTAGGGAGTGCCGGATTGCCCCGGCTTCGGGAAAATATGGCCGAATCCGGGATCCGGTAAATTGGGGAGATTTTTCTCCCCAGACAAAAAAATGATGCAAGCATAATTTTTGTGTCCGGAGACAATAATCCGTATTCCCCCGGATTGTCCCGGAGTGATGAAACCGGATGGCAGAGAGCTGCCATCCGACTCCATTCGGCCCCATAGGCTGCTATGGGCCAAAAACCGGTCCAGGGCTGTCTGGTTTACACCGGACAGCCCCGGATCAAAAAAAAGTGGGTGAAGCCAGCCTAAGCCTTGAGCCACCCGAACCTATATGCACGGTATAGGGTATAAATAAGTGCTGTGCTGCTAGAGTGAATCAAAACGTGGGATGAATTCAAACACATTACCTTAGGTGAGAGACATAGAACGCTGTTGTGAGCAGTGCAAGTGCGGCGGTGGGCGCCGCTATCTTTAAGTCATGTGACGCCGCAACGTGTGACGTAATGATGTACGTGCGCGGAGCAGTAGGAGGCGGGCCCCCGGACAGAGCCGGAGATTCCTGACTTCTGGTGATGCTGGAGCTGACGTCACGGTCCTGGACAGAACCAGGAAGCCTTGATAACCAGTGTGCATCGTTATTAGGGGAAAGGGTCTAGATCAGGGTCTCAAACTCCAGGCCTCGAGGGCCGCACACAGTCCAGGTTTTCAGGATTTCCTTAGAATTTGACAGTTGGTCATTTGATTACCAACTGTCAAATCCTATGGAAATCCTGAAAACATGCACTGTGTGCGGCCCTCGAGGCCTGGAGTTTGAGAACCCTGGTCTAGATCATGACTCATGGATCTATAAATAGAAAATATAAGCAAAATCATTAAACGGTCATTATTAAGAAAAAACATCATAGAGAATACAGCATGTGTGAGGAGGTATAGACCTCATTGGAAAACAGTAAATCTATGAGTATATATAGCATTACATAATAATGACCTAGAACACAATTAGATCCATAAGATAGGCATGTCAGCCAGAACCCTTTAAGATAGAAAGTGAACATATATGAACATATATACATATATGTATTATAAAAGAGACAAAAGCCTCAAACATGAGAACGGGTCACCTCATGAGAGAAATAATGATGATTATACATAATTTAGTAGGTGATTTCATATTCTCTGTTGAGACCCCTTGGCTCCAGTGTATCCAAAACGTGGATCCAGTAGCTCTCGCGTTCTTTTAGTCGCTTCACCCTATCACCCCCATGTCTAGCGGGAGGTACATGGTCAATAACTTGGAACTTTAACTGTGACACGCTGTGTCCACATGAATTAGAGTGAGCAGGTATAGGTAATAGATGTCTTTTACATCTAATGGTAGACTTGTGTTGACTAATGCGGTCTCGGACATGTTGGGTAGTCTCCCCAACATATCCGAGACCACACGGACATTTAATAAAATAGACTACATAAGAGGAGTCACACATAAAGAACTCACGTGTAGGGAATTTTTTACCTGAGCGAGGGTGATAAAAGTTTTCACTCCTCGCTACATGGGTACACTGGGTACAGTGTAAGCAGGGAAATGTACCTTTTCTCGAAGTGCCCAGTGTGCCTTGTGTTAATTTCGGTAATTTTGAACCAAGATCGGCTTTAACCAAGTGATCCCGTAGGTTCCTGGGTCTTTTGTGGCATAAAAGTGGGGGTGAACTAAATTCTGTTACCTGAGGATATGCTCGGCTTAAAATATCCCAGTGTTTTCGAATGCATGAGTTTATTAGATTGCTAAATGGGTGATATGTTTGTACAAAGGCTAGTCTGTTAGAACTCAAGGTCCGCGGTCGTGTGGGTAGAGTGGTATTTAAGGTCCTTGAAGGATAACCTCTATCTATAAATTTTTGCTTCATTTCGTTCAATCTAAGATTTCTAGTAGTTGATTCAGAAACAATCCGATTCACCCTTGCGAATTGGGATCGGGGAAGCGATTCTTTTAGATGTTTGGGGTCACAGCTGCTGTATAACAGCAGGCTGTTTTTATCAGTTGGTTTCCGATATAAATCAGTCATTAGTGTACCACTATCAGTGCAGTGACTTGGGTATCATTGTGGGATTTTGGAGAGTAGGGAGGTGATGTCGGGGCCGGACAAGGAGATTTGGGTGTCATCGGCGTAGAGGTGGTACTGGAGGCCATGGGACTCAATGAGGTGCCCTAGGCCGAGAGTATATATGGAGAAAAGTAGTGGTCCCAGGACCGAACCATGGGGGACTCCGACAGAAAGGGGGTAGGGCGAGGAGGAGGTGTGGGAGTGGGAGACACTGAAGGTCCGGTCTGCTAGGTATGAGGAGATCCAAAAGAGGGCAAGGTGAGTGATGCCGAGGGTTT
This sequence comes from Allobates femoralis, assembly GCA_033576535.1. Lineage (NCBI taxonomy): Eukaryota > Metazoa > Chordata > Amphibia > Anura > Aromobatidae > Allobates > Allobates femoralis. The sequence goes on along the minus strand of JARQOC010000003.1, from coordinate 740,553,974 downwards.
CCAGGATCCGGAGAAGAAGGGAGTGGTCAACTGTGTCGAAGGTGGCGGACAGGTCGAGGAGGATGGAGTAGTGGCGTTTGTTCTTGGCGGCAAGTAGGTCATTGGTGACTTTGGTCAGGGCTATTTCGGTGGAGTGGAGAGGTCAGTGGGAGCAGGAGGAGAGGTGAGAGAACAGTTCAGAGTGGACATGTTGTTCGAGTAGCTTAGAGGCGAATGGGAGAAGAGATATGGGGTGATAGTTGGCGACAGAGGTAGGGTCGAGGGAGGGTTTTTTAAGGATGGGCGTGATTAGGGCGTGTTTGAAGGCCGAGGGGAAGGCGCCAGTGGTAAGTGATAGGTTGAAGAGGTGGGTGAGGGCTGGGATGAAAATGGAGGTGTGGTTGGGAATGAGGTGGGATGGGAGCAGGTCATGGGCGCTGGTGGTGAGGTGTTATTTCGACAAGAGGGAGGAGAGTTGGTCTTCAGTTATGGGGGGGAAGTGGCTAATGGAGGAGGAGGGCAGTGTAGGTGAGAGGGGGAGTTGTGGGGAAAGTGGGCCAAAGCTGTTTCTGATCTTGTCGATCTTCTCCTTGAAGAAGGTCGCAAAGTCTTCAGCGGGGATGAGGGGAGAGGGGGGAGGAGCCAGCGGACGGAGTAAGGAGTTGAAAGGTTTGAAGTGCTGTTTGGGGTTGCGGGACAGAGAGGTTATTAGGGATGAGAAGTAGGCTTGCTTGGCAGTAGCAAGTGCCGTCTTGAAGTCAGTGAGTGATTGTTTGAACAGAGCAAAGTGCTTGGAGGTGCGGGACTTTTACCATCTCCTCTCGGCGACCCTGGATGCCTGTCTTAGGTTTTTAGTGAGGGTCGTATGCCAGGGTTGCCTGTGTCTATGTCACCAGCAGAGGGTATGTCGGTGAGAGGGAGGAGGGATTCAGAGAATAAAGGAAGATCAAGATCTCTTAGGTTTCGGCGAGGGTGATCAAGTTTGCAGGGAGGGGGTAGCGTAGCAGGAGAGGAGAGGGCGGAGAAGGTCAAGAGATGGTGGTCAAATAGGGGAGTTCCGAGGTTGTGAGGTTGGAGAGGGAGCAGAGGCGGGTAAAGATGAGGTCAAGCGTGTGGCCTTGTTCGTGGGTGGGAGAGGAGGACCATTGGGAAAACCCTAGGGAAGTGGTCAGGGAAAGAAGGTTGGAGGCGGCTGGGCGGGGAGTGTCATTGGGGATATTGAAGTCACCCATGATGATGGTGGGGATGTCAGCAGAGAGGAAGTGAAGTAGCCAGGTGGTGAAGTGGTCAAGGAAGGAGGCGATGGGTCCAGGGGGGCGGTATATGATGGCTTAGCTGGAGGTTGCAGGGGGAAAAGATTCAGAGTGAATGGGCTTCAAAGGAGGGGGCAGTGATGGAGGGGGGCGGGGGAATAGGGCTGAAGGTTCAGGAGTTTGACAAGAGTATGCCGACACCACCGCCGTGTTTGCCAGAGGGAATGGGGGGGGTGGGACAGGCTGAGGCCGCCGTACGATAGTGCAGTGGGGGAGGCCGCGTCGGAGGGGGTGAGCCAGGATGTCGGTGATGCCAAGGAATGATAGTTTCTTGGAGATAAAGAGTTCGTGGATGTCTGGGAGTTTATTGCAGACTGAGCGGGCATTCCAGGGTGCGCCGGGTAGAACAGTGGGGGGGCAGGGGTTGGGGGAATAGGTCTAAGGTTGGTGGGGTTGCGAGGGTTAGTGGTGGTGAGGTTGCAAGGGTTGGTGATGGGTCGTGGGTGCGGGATGAAGGTGGCTGTGGGGATGTGGTGGGGGGGGCCAGGATTCGGGGAGATGTCATCGGCAAGGAGAAGGAGTAGGCAGAGGGTTAGCAGGTGGGAGCAGGAGAGCTTACGTGGCGGACGTGCTTGTTTGGTGATTGAGGATTGAAAGTGAATGAATAGGTCGGAGAAGTGGGTGAGGTGGTTAGGCAGGATGGGGGATGAGAGCAGTATTTCATTGCTGGGATGGGGGATAAGGGGGGTAGTAGGAAGTGGAGAAGGATGGGAGTGAGAGTGAGGAGTAGCGGGAACATTGTGTACGGTGAGCAGGGAGTGAGTGTGGCGGCAGGGGTCAGAGGCAGAGGGGGAAAGTTGTGGTGGTGGATGAATGGTCGTCAGTGGGGAGCGGTCCCGGGATGGAGTGTTGACTGGGGATGAGATGTAATACAGGGGATCGGATGAGGGGGCCGATGGGGCAGTTGGGGGATCAGTCGAGGCAGTCAGGGTTGGCTGTGGCAGTCGCGGAGTCGGGTGAAGTAGTCGGGGTCAGGTGAGGCAGCCGGGGAGATGAGATGCGGCACAGGATGAGATGAGATGTGGCACAGGATTAGTTGAGATTAGGCACAGGATGAGATGCAGACGTGGATGCGATCAGGTGCTGCTGGGGGCGAGATGCTGAGGTGCAGCCAGGATATGATGCAGCTGGGGGTCAGATGTAGCCAGGGGGGTCCATGTGGCAGAGGAGTCACTCAGAGACAGATGAGATGATAAATATATATGATATGCCAATGATATGCCAACGGTGGATGGATAATCCAGGTAGGGAAAAAAAAAAAAGAGATGCAGTCACCATTGTAGATCCATGTCAAGATCAAAATGCAGGTTAGAAATATCTGTGATCTTTCCACTCTCCATGCAGGATGGTGATGGTGACTTGGGGCAGCATGGATGGTAAGCCCTCTCAGGTAGGGCTGAGCGTCCCCAGGGCAGGTTAAGTGGTATTGGACGGGGCTTTGTGAGGGATCATGATTCACACAGTCACTTACTTTGTGCAGCTCTCCACGGTGCTGGTAGTTGGCCCCTCTGCAGGTATAAGGTTCCATTAGAGAGAACAGGGCAACAGGCGCAATCACCAGGCAGACTCACTGAGATGCGTTTTCTCAGTCTCTTTACTGGAGTTAAGGCATATGTTATAATCTGTCCAAGGAGTCTGGATAGCAGTTTGGGGCATTCTCACCCGGCCGGGTTGTGTTGGCCTCCTCACTGCGCTTGTGTTGCGGCCCCTGCAGTTGCTTAAGCTAAGCTGCCGGCCCTGTCTCTGTCTGCATCTACCAGTATAACAGGCAACTCGAGTCCTTCACTTCTCTACCCCACCTTGGGAAGTCAGAGTTATTGGATTCTATATGTTGCTGTGTACCTGGCAACGTGTAGCTGGAGAATCTGGAGTCCCCCACTCTCCGGTGTTGACTGTCGGTGTGTGTCTGTTCTTGAGTTATTCCTCTTGCGGAGGGAAAGCACAGGGAGGTGCAGCCTACCGGTAGGTTTCTTTCTCTCCTCTTTCCTCAGGCCTTAGGCCTGGTGTTCAGTAGTGGACCTTGGTATGAGCCTGGCACAGCTCATTTACACCCAGGTCTGGTTCTCAGTTTGCACAGAACCTGTCCTCTTCACAGTCCTCCTAGGAACTGCACTGAACTGTGCTCTTCGCAGTCCTCCTAGGAACGGCACTGAACTTGCTTCCTCCCAGTCCAGAATATATAGAGGAGCTCACCCTTAAGCCGGGCTTGGTCTCCCCCTTTTGTCTGGGAGGTGTTGGTATTGTTTGCGTGTTGCCTGAGTGGAATACCCCCTACTGCTCTCTGGTGACACCTAACAATGGTGACCATGTGGCACTATGACTCTGGGGTGCCACACATACAGTGAGACAGTAAAGATTCCATGCAGAATGCATCCTAGAATAAGAACATTATTATTTTTCTGTACAAAACATAGCAATGATGAGCATGAGGAATTAAGTTGCGCGCACATGATCAGTATTAGCAGTGTTTTGGACACAGCGTATTTCTGCTGCATCCAAAATTCTGCTTTCAACAATAAAAGCACAGTGGACAGGATTTCAAGAAATCCCATGCCCACTGTGCTTCTCCCTGAGCCACCACATTTTCTCACTTGCGGTGCAGGTACCACGCTTGCATCTCGTTAATTTATTACTGATGGGCAAGGGCTGCTTGTTATATTTATGCTTAGGATCCTTATTTAATCTCAGAAAGAATAACATTAATTTACACAAACAAAGAGCATATATATATATATATATGTATATATATATATATATATATATATATATATATATAAAATAAAGAATCAACTCATACATTTAGGCGATTAGTTGCATTTCAGGAGCTATGCCCTTTGCAGTTTCTCCTTATGGAAATTTACTTGATTATTATTATCCCTATATTCAACTTTTGGGACTGAAGTATGTTGGACATACAATGGAGGACAGCGGTAAGTACATCTGCTGTTGTACTGTGTAGATATATGGCCGGCATAATACTATAGCCAACGTATTTTAGCTGTATGAGCTGGCGGAAGGGTTATTTGTCTGCTCTAGGAGTCCATTTATAGTCACTGACAAGTCTTGTTTATCAAGCTCTCTATAGGGAAGAACTTAATGTAGAATAATGCCTTATTTATATATCTTGGTTAACACTTGGATCGTAATCTAGACCTGTTTGCAATATAATTCCACATAAATCATCAAGAATATGCTTTTCTGCAGTGTACTGTTTCAGTGGCTTATTAAATCTTTCTCTGCCCATTGATCTAAATGTAAGTGAATGGCTGAGTCATATATCCTAATGAATTTGACAGAAACAGAAAACAGCTTCATTACACAACATAATCATCAAAGGGAGATTATCCTGTATAAAGCAGACCTCTAGTGAATAAATATAATTAAAACCCATAACAGTTCAATAGGACAAAGCCAACATCATCACTGAGTGATCTCCCCAGAACAGCAGGTAGGAACCGGGGTGGATTTATCAACACTGTCCATGGGGAGAAGTTTGTGAAATGTTGCACAGCTCATCTTGAATGTCCTTAATATTAATGACAGCTATAAACCAGACACCGGCTCGTCGTCACGTCTGACCTATATTACACATTATAAAATAATAAACATAAAAAAGTATTGGTAGGTGCATCATAATGAATATACATGCAGTATGATATAACGAGCAGGTTATTGTTTTTTTTTTATTTATTTCATAAATCAATGGTGCACATAAAAATAAGAAACTTTGTAATATATCTTATCAGACACATTTGCTTCTTTCTCTGCCAGAATTGATCAGTGATTATCAAAGTTGTTAAGTTTAAGGTAAAATCTGTATTCAGTGAAGACTTTCTCATTACTTAGATAGGAGATGACAGGTGTTACTGATGAGATTCTACGTAGATAGAAGAGAAGGGGTGGAGCTCTACATCTGGCCCCTCCCTCTGTCTCTAGCTCCTCCCTCCTGTTATCATAGAATCTCATCAGTAACAACTGCCACCTCCTATCTCAATAATCAGCACTACATGACTACTGTACCATAAAAAACAGCAGTAGGGATAAGCAGCATGATACTATCTAATATATAAAGTTGAATGTGTGTATGTATGTATATGTGTGTATGTGTATGTCCGGGATTGGCATCTACACCGTCGCAACTATAGCCACAAAATTTTGCACAGTCACGCGTCTGGACCCCGAGAGCGTCATAGGCTATGTTGTGAGGCGAAATTTTAACCCTGCGCGTTCCAGTTCACCAAACTATTTTGCCCCTATCTACATAATGGGGAAAAAGTGACAGTTACCAGTTGTGAATGAGAGGGGCTTAACCTCCCTGGCGGTCTGTTTAGTTCTGGAAATTGTTGCTAAAAGCGGGCTACCCACGTTCGCGGTAGATGCGGTTAAAAAACCGCATCTGCCGCACTTGCCGCATAGCTGCCGCACTTGTGCCGCACTTGCGGCGCGGTTGCGGTAATCTGCATAGGAACCAACCACCTCTGATGACCCTCATACATTGTTAATATGTGCCCCTGCAGCCTAGTAAACCATTAGCAGCACTGTTGTTGTGTGCTAAGTGGCTGCATTAGAAGTGCGATAATGATTTTATACACTTACATGCCTGCGTACTTGAGGGCGTCTCCCTGTGTGTGCTGGGACTTGTTGTGCTGTGGTCATCATGTCTGCTCTCCCCCTCCCTTATGCACGCCCCCTCTCAGCCTGCTATAGTGCTGTGAGGCTGATTGCGTCATAAAGGGGCGGGGCTACCGTGATGCCGCGATTTAGCCCCGCCCCTTTATGACGCAATCAGCCTCACATCAGTATAGCAGGCTGAGAGGGGGCGTGCATAAGGGAGGGGGCGAGCAGACATGATGAGCACCGCCCACACGTCCCAGCACACACAGGGAGACGGCCTCAAGTACCAGGCATGTAAGTGTCTAAAATCATTATCGCACTTCTAATGCAGCCACTTAGCACACAACAACAGTGCTGCTAATGGTTTACTAGGCTGCAGGGGCACATATTAACAATGTATGAGGGTCATCAGAGGTGGTTGGTTCCTATGCAGATTACCGCAACCGCGCCGCAAGTGCGGCACAAGTGCGGCACAAGTGCGGCAGATGCGGTAGATGCGGCAGATGCGGTTTTCTCACCGCATCTGCCGCGAACGCGGGTAAGCCCGAGCCTGACTCGGGGTTAACGCTTCTGGTAGTGAATGTTAACCCCGAGTCAGGCTCGGGAATAACGCTAGGAAGGTTAATGACAGCGCCAAAGACTAACAGCATATACCAGCATACAGTTACTTAGGTGGGGCCCCAACATGGGATATTCACCACGCACGGGGACATGTATACACACCACACGCACACAAAGAGTAACAGCAAGTATATAGTCGCTAAGGTGCAGCCCCAACATTGGGTACTCACCATGCACCTGAACACACACACACCACAAAGAGACACACACAACACAGAGACACACACACACCATGCAGACTCCCCCCCCACAGGGATACACACACATACACACCCTATAGGGACACATGCACTCACCCCACAAGAGACACACACACCACAAAGAGACACACACAACAGAGACACACACCACACAGACCCCCCCCCCCACAGGAACACACATACATACACACCCTATAGGAACACATGCACTCACCCCACAGGGACACACACACACACACCCCAGGAACACATACCACACAGACAGACATAGATGTGCACAAATCGCCTCTCACAACTCGCCTCATGCGTGTGCTATCTTTAATTTCCAAAAATAAACACCTGATTAAAAACAGCCAATGTGCAACACATGTGCCATATAGGGAATTAAGGCAGATGTCAGTCACATGAGCTGTCTATTATGTGTATGTGTGAGGTAACATATACTGCCCGGCTGGGGGGAGGGTTTACTGATGGCTGGAGATTTATCAGACTGCCTATAGCAACCAATCACAGCTCAGCTTCTATTTTCCTACAAGGTCATTAATATGACATATTCAAATTCTATTTTGTTATAGCTAACAGCAGTTATTCATTAACCCGGGCGTAGCCAGGTACTACAGCTAGTATATTATAAAATTTAACTTTCACTAATTAAAACCATGGCTCAATGACAGAACCTCAAGTAATACAAAACATATAGATGAGACATGACAATGTGCCAAAATGTGCATATGACAAACACAAACTACACAAATAAATAGCAGGTAAAATAGTAATGCGAGGGGAAAACAAGTATATAGCCAAAAGTATGTTAATATTGATCCCACTCTTATGACATAAAAGATTACAAGATCTACCCATATGCCACAGTCCTAGATGAAACGATCCATGTAGACAGCCATGTCAGGGTGGAGCCATATAGACAGGCCAGGCCACTCAGTACCCCAAGTTATATTCACCTCCATATAGACAGGCCACACATGTACCCCAATAGATATATTCACCTCCATATAGACAGGCCACACAGTACCCCAATGGTTATATTCACCTCCATATGGACAGGCCACACAGTACCCCAGTGGTTATATTCACCTCCATATGGACAGGCCACACAGTACCCCAGTGGTTATATTCACCTCCATATAGACAGACCACACAGTACCCCAGTGATTATATTTACCTCCATATAGAAAGGCCACACAGTACGCCAATGGTTATATTCATCTCCATATAGACAGACCACACAGTACGCCAATGGTTATATTCATCTCCATATAGACAGACCACACAGTACGCCAATGGTTATATTCATCTCCATATAGACAGGCCACACAGTACCCCAATGGTTATATTCATCTCCATATAGACAGGCCACACAGTACCCCAATGGTTATATTCATCTCCATATAGACAGGCCACACAGTACCCAATGGTTATATTCACATTCATATAGAAAGGCCACACAGTACACCAGTGGTTATATTCACCTCCATATAGAAAGGCCACACAGTACCCCAATAGATATATTCACCTCCATATAGACAGGCCACACAGTACCCCAATAGATATATTCACCTCCATATAGACAGGCCACACAGTACCCCAATGCTTATATTCATCTCCATATAGACAAGCCACACAGTACCCCAATGGTTATATTCACCTCCATATAGACAGGCCACACAGTACCCCAATGCTTATATTCATCTCCATATAGACAAGCCACACAGTACCCCAATGGTTATATTCACCTCCATATAGACAGGCCACACAGTACCCCAATGCTTATATTCATCTCCATATAGACAAGCCACACAGTACCCCAATGCTTATATTCATCTCCATATAGACAGGCTACACAGCACCCCAATGGTTATATTCACATTCATATAGAAAGGCCACACAGTACACCAGTGGTTATATTCACCTCCATATGGACAGGCCACACAGTACCCCAGTGGTTATATTCACCTCCATATAGACAGGCCACACAGTACCCCAGTGATTATATTTACCTCCATATAGAAAGGCCACACAGTACGCCAATGGTTATATTCATCTCCATATAGACAGGCCACACAGTGCCCCAATGGTTATATTCACATTCATATAGAAAGGCCACACAGTACACCAGTGGTTATATTCACCTCCATATAGACAGGCCACACAGTACCCCAATGGTTATATTCACCTCCATATAGACAGGCCACACAGTACCCCAATGGTTATATCCACTTCTTTGTCCTATTGTGCTTCTGACCTTCCTACATGTTTCGTCTAGAGAGACTCATTGTCTGAGAGACACCAGTGAGAAGGCATGTTGGTGATTTTTAGGTTTACTGTTAGCTCCCCTGATGAGTCTCTCCAGATGAAACACATAGGGAGGCCAAGAGCACAGCAGGACACAGAGGTGAATATAACCATTGGGGTACTGTGTGGCTCTCTATATGGCCCCACCCTGATATGGCTGTCTACACGTATTATTTCATCTAGGACTGTGGCATATGAGCAATATCATTCAAATTTTTCTGTGTGATAAGAGTGGGATCAATATTAACATAATTTTGACTATACATATACATATATTTGTTTTCCCCCCGCATTACTATTTTACCTTCTATTTATTTGTGTACTTTGTGTTTGTCATATGGTACCTTTACACGCCGCGACGGCAGGCTGGATACATCCCGCTACTTCACGTGCACGAGCACGCTCAAACGGTTACAAACGGTCCACGCACCCTCTTTACACGCCGCCACAAGGTGCGCTACGCCACGCTACATCTATAGCTAGCTACATCGCCGGGTGTCTCAAGTAGCCAGCTGTAGCTCATTTACACACCGCTATAACCAGCTACTATGGGAGGACCTGGTGCAGCAGGGACAGCACATAGGCGTGCCACAATTGTGGATTACGAGCCGTCCGTACGCTGATAGGACGAAGCAATAACATCCTGATTGGGCAGGCATCGCAGGAGGCTGAGTAATACAGCACGCTCGAGCGATTGTGTAGTGTGACTCGTCAGCTCCTTAAATATGCCTCCCTATGCAGCGACTACCAATCGTCATGCAGCAGCTTCCACCAATGATCGCACATGGGGCGGGTAACACGGAGCCAGGGTCACGCCTTAGCTACATTGCAGCTACATCGCAGGCTGTCCCGAGTTCCCTTCCGTTGCCTCTTTACACGCCGATACAGCTCGCTACCATCGGCGTTGTAGCCATCAGTTTTCGAGCAGAGCTAGGAAACAGATGTATGTGTTGCCGGCTGTAGCGTCACGTCTTCAGACGCCGCTACGACGGGCTACATTGGCGCTACAAGCTACATTTGTAGCCTATAGCGGGATGTATCCAGCCTGCCGTCGCGGCGTGTAAAGGTACCAATATAGACGTTTTGGCACATTGTCATTTCTCATCTATATGTTTTGTGTTACTTGAGGCTCTGTGTCTGAGCCATCATTTAACTTGCTAGTAATAGTGAAGTTTTATAGTACTGTATATATTTTCATGCTGCTTATCCCCACCTCCTATCTCAGTAATGGGAAAGTCTTCAATAAATACAGATTTATTCCACAGAATTGAGAATTTTGATTATAATCACTTTTGGCAGAGAAAGAAGCAAATTTGTCAGATAAGAAATATTACAAAGTTGGCTATTTTCATGTGATTAATTGAAATAAGAATTAAACAATGGCTAATCTTTAAGGGTACCTTTACACACGGCTACATTTGTAGCTTGTCACCAGGTAACTTACTGGTTGCAGTGAAATCATGGATACATGGTTCTATCTTGTTGCTGTGTACAAATGGAATCATGTATCCATGATTTCACTGCAACCAGTAAGTTACCTGGTGACAAGCTACAAATGTAGCCGTGTGTAAAGGTATCCTTAGGCCACAAAGAGCAGCCATAACATACTGAAAACTATCCTTATGGCATTTTCACCACAATGTATCACAGCTCAAACTATTAATGGATGCACAATAATGCAGGTAAAAAATGGTTTTATTCACAAAATAATGCTTTCATTAGCAACCAACTTAAAAACCCTGTACGTCTTGTATTATCTTCACTGACATAATGTTATGGTGGCTGAACCATGCTGCTGTGAGAGTTCACAGAGGAACTTTTTATAAAAAAAAAAATTGATGAATCATGAATCCTCAACTATGTGCAAGACGAATCAGAACTCGCCTATGTTATCCCAATCATGTACAGTGTGGCCAAAAGTATTGACACCCCTGCAATTCTGTCAGATAATACTCAGTTTCTTCCTGAAAATGATTGCAATCACAAATTCTTTGGTATTATCATCTTCATTTCATTTGTCTTCAATGAAAAAACACAAAAGAGAATTGTCCTAAAGCCAAATTGGATCTAATTCCACACCAAACATAAAAAAGGGGGTGGACAAAAGTATTGGCACTGTTAGAAAAATCATGTGATGCTTCTCTAATTTGTGTAATTAACAGCACCTGTAACTTACCTGTGGCACCTAACAGGTGTTGGCAATCACTAAATCACACTTGCAGCCAGTTGACATGGATTAACGTTGACTCAACCTCTGTCCTGTGTCCTTGTGTGTACCACATAGAGCACGGAGAAAAGAAAGAAGACCAAAGAACTGTCTGAGGACTTGAGAAACCAAATTGTAAGGAAGCATGAGCAATCTCAAGGCTACAAGTCCATCTCCAAAGACCTGAATGTTCCTGTGTCTACAGTGCGCAGTGTCATCAAGAAGATTAAAGCCCATGGCACTGTGGCTAACCTCCCTAGATGTGGACGGAAAAGAAAAATTGACGAGAGATTTCAATGCAAGATTGTGCGGATGGTGGATATAGAACCTTGACTAACATCCAAACAAGTTCAAGCTGCCCTGCAGTCCGAGGGTACAACAGTGTCAACCCGTACTATCTGTCGGCGTCTGAATGAAAAGGGACTGTATGGTAGGATACCCAGGAAGACCCCACTTCTTACCCCGAGACATAAAAAAGCCAGGCTGGAGTTTGCCAAAACTTACCTGAGAAAGCCTAAAACATTTTGGAAGAATGTTCTCTGGTCAGATGAGACAAAAGTAGAGCTTTTTGGGTAAAGGCATCAACATAGAGTTTACAGGAGAAAAAAAGAGGCATTCAAAGAAAAGAACACGGTCCCTACAGTCAAATGTGGCGGAGGTTCCCTGATGTTTTGGGGTTGCTTTGCTGCCTCTGGCACTGGACTGTTTGACCGTGTGCATGGCATTATGAAGTCTGAAGACTACCAACAAATTTTGCAGCATAATGTAGGGCCCTGTGTGAGAAAGCTGGGTCTCCCTCAGAGGTCATGAGTCTTCCAGCAGGACAATGACCCAAAACACACTTCAAAAAGCAGTAGAAAATGGTTTGAGAGAAAGCACTGGAGACTTCTAAGGTGGCCAGCAATGAGTCCAGACCTGAATCCCATAGAACACCTGTGGAGAGATTTAAAAATGGCAGTTTGGAGAAGGCACCCTTCAAATATCAGGGACCTGGAGCAGTTTGCCAAAGAAGAATGGTCTAAAATTCCAGCAGAGCATTGTAAGAAACTCATTGATGGTTACCGGAAGCGGTTGATCGCAGTTATTTTGGCTAAAGGTTGTGCAACCAAGTATTAGGCTGAGGGTGCCAATACTTTTGTCTGGCCCATTTTTGGAGTTTTGTGTGAAATGATCAATGTTTTGCTTTTTGCTTCATTCTCTTTTGTGTTTTTTCAGTTAAGACAAATTAAATGAAGATAATAATACCAAAGAATTTGTGATTGCAATCATTTTCAGGGCGAAACTGAGTATTATCTGACAGAATTGCAGGGGAGTCAATACTTTTGGCCACAACTGTATGTTTCACTATATGCTGTGGTGTTTAAGAGAAATGTGGCCAGGGACAAGCTGACTTAGGTGAATAGTCCAAGAGGCAAGTCCTTGGTGGCTTCCTCCCACACTGCACACCATGACTGACAGCTCCCTCTCACTGTATGTATAGGGAGAGCCTGGTCAGCATTTCAGGGGCTGAAATAACAGATATGATCTCTGAATCTACTGTTGAATTAGATCACTGTTCTCCAACTCCAGTCCTCAGGAGGTACCCTCAGTACATGATTTCAGGATTTCCTTAGCATTGCACAGGTGTGCGAATCATCACCTGTGCAAGTGATTAAATTATTCCCTGTGTCATAACAAGCAAATCCTGAACACCTGCACTGTTAATGACTCTTGAAGACAAGTTTAGATGCTAAAATTTGGTTGGCGGTAGCTTCCTCTAGGCATACACAAATATCTGCAGCTCCTGTTAACATACGGTATGTAAACATTTACCTGGGATAACCTGACAAGTCTCAGGAAAAATTCTATTTGTGACTATTTATAAAAGACTTAAATTATATGTATGTTCTTATATAAATATCACAGATAGAGAATATAATTACATGGTGATGGAGTATATCAGACAGACGTTTGGGAACCTGTAATCATCTTTTTTGCTTTTTTCATGTTGATGTGCCATGTATTACCTAATGTTATAAGTCTTTTTTATGATATCGGTCCAAAAACTGTCTTGATTAATTGTTATTTTCAATTCTAAAGTTATTAAAGGGATTTTCCAGGCTTGGAAAAGTGATACCTAAACGAAAGGATACTAGTTAAAATAAAATGCAGACCGTGACTGCTCCTCACAGTTGCTCCAGTGTGTTTTGCCTAAGGCTGCTTTCACATTGTGTCTTTCTGCCATCTGTGGCTGTCGGTTGTAAAACAGACAGCCACGGATGCGATTTGGCCCCCATGTATACCTATGGGAGACGGATCGGATCAGATTTACCCTTAATTTGCTGTGCCCAAAATCAGAGACTGCTCCCATTTTGGGCACAGCAGACCAAATCGGACACAATCGAACCCGACCCAATCCGCGGGAAATTACATGGGAGCCTATGGAGCACGGGTCCAAGAAAACAAGTGATCATTTCTCGGACGCGATTTGAGTGTACTGAGCATGCTCAGTACACTAAAACTGCTCTGTACCTGTGTAGTTTAACTTCTGCTATGTATAATAAACATTGCAGAAGTGAAGCAAGGGTTAAAAATAAAAATAAAAAAACAGTCACCTCTCCGGCGCAAGTCCCCGCAATGTTCGGCATCTCCCGTTGCTGGGAATCAGCTGACCGGGAAGGGGTGGAGCAACCCAGCCAGCTCACCCGGTCACATGACCACATAGGTTGAACTCTCCCGCCCGCCAAAACCGATCAGCGGGAGATTTAAACCGATCAGCTGTGCGGTCATGTGACCGGGTCAGCTGACCGGGTTGCTCCGCCCCTTCCCGGTCTGCTGATTCCCAGCTCCGGAAGCGTCGGGAGATGCCGAACATCGTGGGAACCTGCGCCAGAGAGGTGACTAATTTTTTTTTTTTTAACCTTTGCTTCACTTCTGCAATGTATATTATACATTCAGAAAATGAAAGTGCCCTTCTATGTGCTGGTCCGTGAAAATCACAGACCCGGACACAGAAATGGCACCAGGAGGCCACATCCAATGTGGTCCTTTCCTGCCTGTGGGATCCTGCAAAAAGTAGCAACGCCACAGACAGGAATAAAACGCATTGTGAAAGCACCCTAAAGCAAATGACGTTGTGACAGATGCACACATCACCGCTGCAGACAATCACTGAGGTCAGAAGCTCTTCTGATTGTAGGAGGCACAAGCAGCCGAGCTCAGTGATTGGCTGAAGTTGCAATATGCACTGTAGATGTGACAGCTCCGTTCCAACCAGTACAGAGACTGGAACAGCAAATTGGAGCTGGACTTTACTAGTGTCTGACTATTTGGAGACCAATTTTCTAAAAGTGGAAAACCCTTAAAGAGGTTTAGTGCTGGGACTAAAAAAAGGATCTTTATAGCAGTCACACAAGCTTACATAGATTAGAAACAAATGAGTCCTGCACACAGAGAACAAGTCTGTAAGAACATGTTCACACCGCCAACATATTTGGAGACAAAAAGCTAAATGCGACCAAAAACAACAGTACACTGCAGTAAAAGTATTAAATGCAAGTGCAGTATAAAAAATAGTGTAACAAATACAGGGTACTTAGTCTATCCGTTTTTTTGCGCAAAAAAAGTTATATCAAGCCACGTCACTAACTTCAAAGTGTACCCATCTCTGACGCGGTCCTAACTGTTGTATTAAAAAACCTGACTAGTGTGTATACTTACCAGTGAGCAGGAACCAGCAAGACCTGTGTCTGAGATGGACTGAAGGCAACGGGGCTCTATGTGTGCAGGGCCCAGAGAGGGGCGGGAACTCCATCTCTTGCAAAGCAAGAGGCAACTTAATTAGAAACAAATGAGTCCTGCACACAGAGAACAAGTCTGTAAGAACATGTTCACACCGCCAACATATTTGGAGACAAAAAGCTAAATGCGACCAAAAACAACAGTACACTGCAGTAAAAGTATTAAATGCAAGTGCAGTATAAAAAATAGTGTAACAAATACAGGGTACTTAGTCTATCCGTTTTTTTTGCGCAAAAAAAGTTATATCAAGCCACGTCACTAACTTCAAAGTGTACCCATCTCTGACGCGGTCCTAACTGTTGTATTAAAAAACCTGACTAGTGTGTATACTTACCAGTGAGCAGGAACCAGCAAGACCTGTGTCTGAGATGGACTGAAGGCGACGGGGCTCTATGTGTGCAGGGCCCAGAGAGGGGCGGGAACTCCATCTCTTGCAAAGCAAGAGGCAACTTAATTAGAAACAAATGAGTCCTGCACACAGAGAACAAGTCTGTAAGAACATGTTCACACCGCCAACATATTTGGAGACAAAAAGCTAAATGCGACCAAAAACAACAGTACACTGCAGTAAAAGTATTAAATGCAAGTGCAGTATAAAAAATAGTGTAACAAATACAGGGTACTTAGTCTATCCGTTTTTTTTGCGCAAAAAAAGTTATATCAAGCCACGTCAATAACTTCAAAGTGTACCCATCTCTGACGCGGTCCTAACTGTTGTATTAAAAAACCTGACTAGTGTGTATACTTACCAGTGAGCAGGAACCAGCAAGACCTGTGTCTGAGATGGACTGAAGGCGACGGGGCTCTATGTGTGCAGGGCCCAGAGAGGGGCGGGAACTCCATCTCTTGCAAAGCAAGAGGCAACTTAATTAGAAACAAATGAGTCCTGCACACAGAGAACAAGTCTGTAAGAACATGTTCACACCGCCAACATATTTGGAGACAAAAAGCTAAATGCGACCAAAAACAACAGTACACTGCAGTAAAAGTATTAAATGCAAGTGCAGTATAAAAAATAGTGTAACAAACTTTTTTTGCGCAAAAAAACGGATAGACTAAGTACCCTGTATTTGTTACACATATTTTTTATACTGCACTTGCATTTAATACTTTTACTGCAGTGTACTGTTGTTTTTGGTCGCATTTAGCTTTTTGTCTCCAAAAAAGCTTACATAGATGCTAGAGCCTAAAATGTATTTACCCTGGCTGATTGTCAGGGACAAGAATTATGCAGTGTGACCAGGCTGCTAAATACCATAGAATTAGCAAATGGTTTGTTCATTGAGATGCTTAAAAATTCATCATTCTCGTCTGCACTTCGTCCTATGTAAACAGGAGTTGTTGTGCTGAGAACAATGATAATCTATTTACACAGAAAACTTTCAGCATGCATGTCTAAACAGATTATTAATCCTCTGCTGATTAGGTTCCATGTAGTTGATCATCAGTTATATAATAGCTGCATGTCAACATGTGTAAACCCACCTTAAGACTGGAGACACACTTTACAAGACACATGCAAGATACTCGCACGAGTGTCACATGCCTCACCTGACACGGCCAACGACTTTCTGTACAGGAGTGGGTCAGTTCATGTGTTTTGATCCAGCTGACACGCTTTTGTTCAGAGAGTCTGTGGCCGTGCCGGGTGAGGCATGCTAGACTCATGCAAGTATCTCGCATGTGTATCTCGCAGCCTAAAGGTTTGCCTACACTGACAGGCTGCAGTGACATTATGGGAAACACCATCCAGGAGAAGAGACGCAGCCGTTCCTAAAAGTATAAAGCCCATCCCTTCACTATTATATTGTGGTGAACTGAGGGCTCACATTACTTTTCCTCCAGGTACCAATAAAAATCTGAGTTTTCTACTGTAATGTGTTGTCCGTATGAAAATATCCTTCCCTCCCGCCCCTGGAAGTTTTTTGCTTATGGCTGGCTATATGTGGGTGGAGAACCAAACAGCCAATCAGTGATGGCTCGGATGAAGTTCATGTCCCGAACAGTACAGGTTCATTTGCCAACCAAACCAAGCCTTAAAAAGTTTGTGCATCTCTAATAGTAATGGTTACAGCAGTATTTACATATGGAAGGGTATCAGGTACATAGACAACATATGGCACACTGGTACAGGAGAGGACGCTGTCTTCGAGGGCTCACAATCTAAGACCATAAATAGAAGTAGGAAATGTAACGCAGGTAGATCTACTTCAATATAGGGCAATTGCATAAATATTTTAAAAAATACCTATGACAGTTCCAAGAAACAGCATATGAGTAATTTGGTCTGTTTGCGTGCTGTGGTGGTATTGTGGACTTAGTATATATATAGAAAAAAACACATTGAAGAGGGTCTCTAGTCCACTTCCCATTATTGAGTGTTATTTGCACATGTATGGGTAAGTTTCTTATCTTTGTTGGTCTTCATTTGTAGCATTGATATATTGGAAATCTTCACAGTATTTCTTGTTAAACATGCTATAGGCTTGATGTTTATGCAGCAGCTAATTAAAATTGCAGAGCTGCAGTGTAAAGCAGTGGGAAAGAACAAAGTCACCACTTGGTGTGTGAGGTGAATTTCAGACAGACGCTATAACTAAGTGGATATCACAGTAACAAATTAGAACAAGCCAATGAAATGCATATAAGTCAATATACAGGTATGAAGCATATACAGTACGGACCAAAAATTTGGACACACCATCTCATTCAAAGAGTTTTCTTTATTTTTATGACTATGAAAATTGTAGATTCACACTGAAGGCATCAAACTATGAATTAACACATGTGGAATATAACTACAAAAAAGTGTGAAACAACTGAAAATATGACATATTCTAGGTTCTTCAAAGTAGCCACCTTTTGCTTTGATTACTGTTTTGCACACTCTTGGCATTCTCTTGATGAGCTTCAAGAGGTAGTAACCGAAATGGTTTCACTTCACAGGTGTCAGGTTAATAATGGGATTTCTTGCCTTATAAATGGGTTGGGACCATCAGTTGTGTTGTGCAGAAGTCTGGTGGATGCACAGCTGATAGTCCTACTGAATAGACTGTTAGAATTTGTATTATGGCAAGAAAAAAGCAGCTAAGTAAAGAAAATTGAGTGGCATCATTGCTTTTAGAAATGGAGGTCAGTCAGTCCGTAAAATTGGGAAAACTTTGAAAGTGTCCCCAAGTGCAGTTGCAAAAACCATCAAGCGCTACAAAGAAACTGCTCACATGAGGACCGCCCCAGAAAGGAAGACCAAGAGTCACCTCTGCTGTGGAGGATAAGTTCATCCAAGTCACCAGCCTCAGAAATCACAGATTATACAGCAACTCAGATTAGAGAGCCAGGTCAATGGCACACAGAGTTCTAGCAGCAGACACATCTCTACAACTGTTAAGAGGAGACTTTGTACAGCAGCCTTCATGGTAAAATAGCTGCTAGGAATCCACTGCTAAGGACAGGCAACAAGCAAATGAGGCTTGTTTAGGCTAAAGAACACAAGGAATGGACATTAGACCAGTGTAAATCTGTGCTTTGGTCTGATGAGTCTAAATTTGGTTCCAACCACCGTGTCTTTGTGCGACGCAGAAAAGGTGAATGGATGGACTCTACATGCCTGGTTCCCACCGTGAAGCATGAAGGAGGAGGTGTGATGGCGTGGTGGTGCTTTGCTGGTGACACTGTTGGGGATTTATGTAAAATTGAAGGCATACTGAACCAGCATGACTACCACAGCATTTTGCAGTGGCATGGTATTCCATCCGGTTTGCATTTAGTTGGACCATCATTTATTTTTCAACAGGACAATGACCCCAAACACACCTCCAGGCTGTGTTAAGGCTATTTGACCAAGAAGGAAAGTGATGGGGTGCTATGCCAGATGATCTGGCCTCCACAGTCACCAGACCTGAACCCAATCGAGATGGATTGGGGTGAGCTGGACCGCAGAATGAAGGCAAAAGGGCTAACAAGTGCTAAGAATCTCTGGGAACTCCTTCAAGACTGTTGGAAGACCATTTCCGGTGACTATCTCTTGAAGCTCATCAAGAGAATGCTAAGAGTGTGCAAAGCAGTAATCAAAGCAAAAGGTGGCTACTTTGAAGAACCTAGAATATAAGACATATTTTTAGTTGTTTCACACTTTTTTGTAGAGTATATAATTCCACATGTTTTAATTCATAGTTTTGATGCCTTCAGTGTGAATCTACAATTTTCATAGTCATGAAAATAAAGAAAACTCTTTGAATGAGAAGGTTTGTCCAAAACTTTGGTCTGTACTGTATGTAAGAGCCCAGGAGCAGGGACAGCAAACGTATGATATATCACAGTTGCTATTCTGGCATGAGGGTGCAAGGGATCTGCTCCCTGGGTGGTCTACGAGGTTGATTATTCCTTGCTATCCACCCCCACACAGTGTCCACAGCCGATGGAATGATCACAAACACCGGTCTCGGGGATAACAGTCACCTTTTCTATAGCGGGAATGAGAAAATACAACATGGAGTAAACATTTCACATTCTCACTTGGGTAGGCCACAGCAAATACCGTTTGGAGTTGAATACTGAAGTACAATAGGGGTTCTGGCACTTTAAGAGCCTGGATTGTTGTAGATGTAATATTTGGATGCTTTTATAGGAAGGTTGAGAGTTTTTGTAGTTTAGAGGGGAAGAGTTGGTATATTAAAAAGATTGCACAGACCTGAAATCCTGGGTAGTTTCACAGCTAGTCACAGAATGTGCAAAAGTATTTGAAGCAAATAGAGAAAGGTTCCGGTGGAATGGGAGACCGTCAATATTTGCCAACCACGTGCAGTAGGTTCTTCTGTATACTCAGCATGTCCTACTGTCTGGAGAAGCACATGTAGATTCAGGCAGCGACGATCCATGGTAGAAAGCCTTTAGTATCTTGGCTGTGGAAGTCAGGGAAGAATGAATTTCCTGGCCTTGGGCCTGGCAGAAGGGGAGCTAAAGCAGCTCCTCTATATATTCTGGTGTAAAGAGGAAGTAGTTAGTTCAGTTCCTGGGAGAACTGAGGAAGAGAGGACTGTGGTGTAAAGGAGCTGCCTTAGGCTTCTCCACAGTCTGCTACTCAATTCCAGGCCTAGCTAGGGTCTGAGGAGAGGAGTTATCAAAAACAGGAGAACACATCTGGGAGATTGAGTTACCTCATAACTCGCCCCGGAGGAGCGCAGAGACCAGATACCGGATCCGAAACTGGGACTGAAACAAGCAGCACAGTAAACACCGGAATTGTGAAGTTATAGATCTACACTGTACCTCAGCGAAGCAACACGGCGGGGTCAGAAACACACGGAAAGACTCAAGTTGCCTAGCAAGTGGGTACCTGTGAGGAGAGACAGGGCCAGCAGCCTTGCTAAAGCAGCAGCAGGGCCACACACACAGCGCAGGAGAGGGAAGCTGAGGACCCGGTCAGGGTGGGAGCAACCCGGCCCCGATACAGACTCCTTGGACAGTACTCTGCTACCAACCTCTACAGTAAAGACTTGGAAAACTACAAAAATTGTGAGTCTGTGTGATCCTTGTGCTCCAGCCCTACGTTCCCTCACAAACTGCCATCACCTCTACTACCACCCCTATCCTGCAACTTCCATAGCATCAAACATAAACTATTACTATCACTACCCCGGGAAACCAGGTTCTACCTGCGGAGAGCCGTTACATCACCAGCTGCTAAACATCATCCCCGAAGGTTCTGCAGCAGCGGTGGTCACCTTTACCACAACCCGTGGGTGGCGTCACGACAAACTCCCCTGTAAATATTCCCCCCTACTTGTGGGCTAGGGACACGGTCCGGACCAAGGACTGCCATGATACCCACCGTTATACCCTGGTCCGGTACCGAGTATCCCGTCCCAGTGGGCTCCACACTAAGCTACCTGAGGAGGCTTGGCCAGAACTGGAGATTTCTTGCTCTGTCTGTGTAGACAGAAATTGGCTGGAAGTAGCTTCACCTGTTAAGACCTGTGACTGAGTCCCAGGCCAATAAGACAACATCCAATATACACTTCAGACCCTCATAATGCAAGATAAATATTAATTATACATTTTCACCGTCAGATGGTGCTGGAACACAACAAATGAGAAATCCATGAGAAATACATTAAGTATAAATAAATGTAACTGAAAGTGCATATCAAAAGCTTACAAATGATATGGAAGAAACATGGAGATGTAGTTAGGGAGCGAATTATATACATAAATGTGATGCAAATTTACCAACTTGTGAGAAGCTGTCCTTATTCATTATCTGATGTTCGGATACAGATCCCCAGCAGACAGCAGGGCTATAAGATTTCTGGGACATTCACATGTTCCTCTTCCAATGTGAAGTACTTAATTTTGTGCACTATATGTCCTATTGGGGGTTTCTATGTTGGAGAAAAAGGACAGAGACTGAAAGCAAGGATGAGATCTCATCATCACACAATTACAGAGAAGAAAAAAGACCTGTGGCCAAACATTTCTGTGGTCCAGGATACATTATAGACTATATGAAAGTTGTCATTTTAAAAGGAAACTTCAAATCAGTAAGTCATCAAACTGTCTGGGAATATAAATTCATATATCACAATATCACAACGTTTCGGCCTATATGGCCTTGTTCACGTGACAGCTGGTAAAAGGTTTAACAAAAAAGAGACAAAACATGTAGCAATAAATATTCATGATACAAAGGATATATATACAGCGATGTCAGCATATCTGGTGACTTATTCAATAAACCACACATTGATAATCATGCATGATTTCTTGTTGCAAGACAAAATAAAGAAGTGAACTTATTCAAGACCATATGACCATACTCTTTACTTGCATGAGAGTGTGCCAGAACTAAACATCCACACAGATTCCTAAATGAACATAGTGAATATGAGGGAATTAAAGTGGGGAGGGCAATAGTTAAGTCTGCATTATTTGCAGATGACATAATTTTGTTTATGCACAACCCAGTGAGGGACTTGTCGGGCCTATTACATGAGATAGACAGATTTGGTATTTTCTCTGGCTTCTGCCTGAATAAAAAGAAATGTTAGGTGTTGGTTTTGAGGGGAAACCGGAAATTAGGAAGATCGTGGCAGGGATTTAAGGATATATCGGGTATTCCAAGAGTTACATCCTCTGTCAAGTATTTAGGGATCAGATTAGGAAAAACAACAGGAGATATTTAAGCTCCCATCACACACAACGACGCAACAGCGATCCCGACAACGATAATGATCCTATAGGGATTGTTGGTGCGTCGTTACCTGGTCGCTGGGGAGCTGTCAAACAGGCAGATCTCCTCAGCGACCAGGGACCAGGGAGCCACCTCCACATCACTGGAAGCGGGAGGACACTGGTAACTATGATAAACAGCGGGTATCTAGGCAGCGTGCACTGCCTAGATACCCGCTGTTTATCATAGTTACCAGCATCCTCCCTGCTTAGCGCTGGTAACTATGGTAAACACCGGGTATCTAGTCAGCGCATGCTTCCTAGATACCCGGTGTTTACCATGGTTACCAGTCTGTGAGGTCGCTGATCGATGCGTGCTGACCAGCGGGAGCGCCACGACCAAAAAATGACCCAGAGCACTTTGTAACGATCAGCGATCTCACAGCAGGGGCCTGATCGCTGCTAAGTATCAACATGGCCTGAAAGGCAGCTCAGCAGGGTAGAAGCCATTACTCCAAAAGAAACATAAAAAGGCAGATTAATTTTTGCAAATGCACACAGGAACAAAGAACCACATTTTTGGAGACATGTCCTTTAAGGTACCTTTACACACAGAGATATATTGCTTGCAATTCACTGGTTGCAGTGAAATCATGGACATGTTGTTCCACTTGTACATGGCAACAAAATGGAACAATGTATCCATGATTTCACTGCAACCAATATATCTCTGTGTGTAAAGGTACCTTTAGACTGATGAAACAAAAAAAACGGGAGTGGACAGCTTCATGTTGTGGGGTTGTTTTTGTACAGGAGGGACTGATGCATTTCACAAAATAGATGGCATCAGGAGGGAAGAAGATTATGTGGCAATAATGAAGCAACATCTCAAGACATCAGCCAGGAAGTTAAAACTTGGGCAGAAATGGGTCTTCCAAATGGACAATGACCTGAAGCATACTGCCAAACTGGTTACAAAGTAACTTCAAGGTAAAAAAGTCAATGTTTTGAAGTGGCCAAAGATCTCAATCCTATTGAAAATTTATGGGCAAAGCTGAAAAGGCAGGTGCGAGCAAGGCGACCTACAAACATGGCTCAGTTACACCAGTTCTGTCAGGAGGAATGAGCCCAAATTCCTACCAACTATTGTGAGAATCTTGTAGACGTATATCCAAAACATTTGACCCAAGTCATACAGTTTAAGGGCAATGGTACCAAATACTAATGAAATGTATATAAACTTGTGACTTTACAGAAAGTGATAAACAAAAAGTAATAAAAATACCTTAAAACATTCACTTTGTCATTACTCTGGCATTTGAGAAACATAAATAATTATGGTAATCCTAATTGATCTAAAACGGGAAAATGTTTATTCTGATTTCATATGAGATAGTGAGAAAAACATGCATATGTGTCTTTTTATATAGTGTAAGGAAACGTCTGGCTTCAACTGTATGTATATATATATAATATGTGTGTCGTCCACGTTGGCTTCTAGTAACAGGTATGTAGGTACTGTAATTAAATGCTTTATGACAGGATTTCTGGGAGGTCTGGTCTATTATAAGGTTTCCACTTCCATAATGACATTCAGGAATTTTCCTCTAGTGAGCTAAATCATATGTTCTGAATGGCAAGGGAACAGATGGGCCTACTTACAGGTACAGTCGGCCCTCGAGGGATGGCTGTAATAAGGCACACAGTGATCGCATATGACACATTGCTATAAATATCATGGATATTTTACAGTATGAAAAAATGTGCATGAAAATGTATACATTACTTAAACATCTACAAGCTTACTTCTACACTAGTTTGCCAAGTGCCCAAATGAACAAACAAGTTTTTAGACCTATGGATTGTAGAGGTGGAAGCTCTTTGAAGTCATATTGTTCACTTGTTTAGAGAAAAAACTGTAATTAGCTGTAATTTGAGTATGGATTTAACATTTAACATGTTAACATTAAAAAGACTAGTAGATCTGCAGCGGGTAAACAGTGATTTTTACGGGCAAGCAGTAGTGTAAGTGAGACATCAATGTTATCAGGGTCTCTTTTCCTACATTAGGGTATGTGCACACTGGCTGGGTTCGGGTCAGTTTAGCTGTGTAAACCGCCAGTCGGTTTACATAAATTTTATGTAAATTTATGTTAATCCAAACCGGCGTTTGGATTAACATTAAAACCTATGTAAACCGACACCCGGTGTGCACACACCGGCGGTTTACACATGCTCATCTGTTGCTAACCCGCTGGGTTCCCAGCGGGTTAGCAACGAATGTGCATGTTCTATAAACCGGCCGGTTCTGCAGCGGCTGCAAGCAGAACCATGTGCTGCTTCCAGCCGCTGCAGAACCGCCGCCGCTAACCCGCTGTGCACCCGCCGCAAACCCGAGGCACAGCCGCGGCACATACCCGCCAGGATGCCGGTGGACGGCTCCAGAGCTTCCTGGTGGGTCCGCCCAGCCGCCGCCGACACAAACCCGCCCACCAGTGTGCACATACCCTAATGCTGCTCTCATTTTGGGATAGCAAAAATCTGGTGACGGAATGTATTACCATTACAATTAATTTTTTTCCTTACTACTATTTATCTTGTCTAACAGAAAAGATGTCATTGTTGATGATGGCTCTGATTAATCAGTTCATTTTTTTTTAAAACAGTGTAGAAAGAAAGCTAAATTCTGATTTGTTGCTATAGTCAAAAGAGCCCATGTTTGTAAGACAGTTTTGAGAAACGAGACCCGTAGAGACATTTTATAACACTAAAATCTTATATTTAGACAGCATAATTTAGGCCAGGCAGTGTAATGAATAAAGAAAGATGAGCTGATGTTCAGTCCTCGCAGTAGCTGCTTGCTGACCAGCTCACAGCTGATTGGTGGGGATGACAGGTGTGGACCCCTCAATGATCTGATATTGATGACTTGACTAAAGAATAGGTCATTGATATTTTATACCTGGACATGAGCCTGTCCTCAAGGACTCTTTACCTTATATATGTCACATTAGCTCTAATGACAGGTCAGGCACTTTGTGACTACAGATCATTACCATTGTAAGTTTTGCATTTTTACCGCGAAAGTTAACTTAACCCCATTATGACCATTGACGAGTTTAGCCGTTATGACAATGTGTCAGTTCCCGCACCATGACGGCTAATCCAGTCATGGCTTTGAACTGTCAGTGCTTGTAAACAGTGACAGTTCAAATCTAACAGCTGTCAGTGACAGCTAAGGGTCAAGGGCAGAGGTGTGGGTACCCTTTTTAGTGGTCCCCACATTCAGAGCGATATGATTGGTCAGTCAATGTGACTGACCGATCACATCATGATCGCTCAGGAAATTGCTGAATATCAGCATTTCCCTGCATGATCTCTGCAGGAGCTGGGCTGTCAGATATGCCCAGCTACTGAAATCATCCCCTGCCTGTGCCCACTGCCCCTCCACTGCTGTGCCCGGTCTCCGCTCTCCTGCCTACACTCCCTGGTCTTCTCCCTCCTCTCTCCGCTTTCCTGACTCCTCTTCCCAGTCTCCCCCCTCTGGTCTCCTCCCTCTTCTACCTGCTCTCCAGGCTCCTGCCTTTTTCCCCGCTCACTTCCTCTCCCAGCTCTCCTGCCTCCGCTCCCAGCTTTGTTCCCTCCTCCCTCGGCTGTCCTCCCGTCCGCTCACCTCCTTCTGCTCCCCACTCTCCTCCTTCTGCAGCGCATCCTCCATCTTCTCCGGTGCCCGCTCTCCTCCATCCTGTGCCGCCTGACCGCCGTCTCTGCCCTGCTCCTCTCAGCCTCAACCCCTGCATAGAGGAGTTGAGGCTGAGAGGAGCGATCTGACAGGCAGGGACAGCGATCTGTGTGGTCGCTGTCCCTGGCTCTGTGTTGCCCACTAAGTGTTGTGATCTTACCATCAAAGAACTTAGAGTCCAGGGAGAGGGAGTGCAGGGTCACTCCTCTCTCCCTATGGTGATCGGCCCATCATAATCTAATTGTGATGGGCCTACCACCATGGTAACCCGAGGTTGACATGGTGACATATGGTAACCTGACCCAAGCCTCAGAGATCATGTGATCTCTGGACTTGGGTTTGCAACACTGACAGCTGCACTGTATGGCAAATTATTGCCATACAGTGCAGCATAATTGTGACCCCAGAGACTGCAGCTAAAGGACCATTGATCCTTTGATGCAGTCTCTAGAGGCGACTGACTGTCATGGGGCCATCGTTGTGGACTGCATTGGAGGGCATGTGGGGGTAATAAAGATGGAGTCCAACTATATGTTTGTGTTTTTTGTTATAATAAAATTATTTTTTCACGGGTGGTGTCTTATTTACCATTGACTTAGAGGTTCCTAATGGCCAGGTCTACCATTGGCCTGACATTATGAACCTCGGGCGTAGTGCCAGCTGCCAATACAAAGCTGGCAATAACCCCGTTATTACCCAGTTTGCCACTGGCACCAGGGCAACTGGAACAGTCTGGGTACAGAGCCAGGAAATGGTGCTTCTAATGAGTGCAACACTTACTGGGGTGGCTGCAGGCTGCAATTTGCAGCGTGGGGGGGCCCAGAATGCTTGGGCTTCTCCACGCTGTAGATTCCAGACCCCAGCTGCCTAAAAATAGGTCAAAGCCCACATTGAATTTTTTTAATTATTTCAAGAATTAAGAAAAATGGCTCCCCTGTATTATGATTACCAGCCAGGTAAAACTAGGCAGCTGGGGGTGGGTGGCAACCTGTACCTGCCTGTTGTATCTGTGCTGGTGACCAAAAATACAGCGAAGCCTCATATCATCAGTGGAAAATCTCACTTGTGGGGGAGCTTCATTGTTTAGGCACAACAGGAAATCTCCAAATCCAACATGGTGTTCACTAACGATTTCAGCTAATTTTCCGCTTGGAGCGTCAAATGGTGCTCCTTCCCTTCCGAGCTCTGCTGTGCACCCAAACAGTGGTTTTCCACAACATATGAAGTATCGGTGTAGTCAGGAGAAATTGACAACAAATTTTAGGGTCCATTTGCTCCTGTTGCCCTTGTGAAAAAAGTAAAATGTTGATCCCAGTAGACCTAGCCAGATCAGGCTGCTTAGGTATCACTTACATGTTGAGTAACAGTCCAATATGCCCCTGTCACTGTTTGGGCAGCTGAGCTGTCACTAACAAAAAAGTCCAGCTCGATAGTGATTCTATAGGATGGCAGGATGGTTGAGCTATCATTCACTGTATTCCTAGGACATGGTGAGTGGTGAAATCATGACAGTACTCTCTCTTCTATGGGGGCCACCAGACTTCCAGGTTTCCCAGGAAACCTTGTATGGAAGGCTCTAGCCAAACGATTGGTCTCCATATCTTGAGCTGTAACCCATGGTCTCTTCTCACCTGTGTATCCCTTACAATGAACAACATTTTGGAGGGAATCTCAGACTCTCTGAGAATTCATGATCTTCTGTACCTCGTACGTTTATTGACTGACACCAGAGGAGGCAAGGACAAAGGAGATACTATCTAAGGAATAAACTCCTAATGAATTTTTGACCCATCTTCGACATTTGCATCTACACCTCCATCCATCTACACCTATGGCCTGGGTCAACTCATAGAATCCCATGGTTTGCAGTATCATCTCTATGCTGATGACATGCAGATCTACCTCTCTGGACCTGACATCACCTCCTTACTAACCAAAATACCACAATGTCTGTCCGCTGTTTCATCTTTTTTTCTGCTCGATTTCTAAAACTGAACATGGACAAAACAGAATTCTTCATATTTCCCCCCATTTCATTCTACCCCTCCACCAGACCTATCCATCAAAGTCAATGGCTGCTCACTTTCCCCAGTCCCACATGCATGGTGCCTCGGGGTGATCCTCGACTGTGCCCTCTCTTTCAAGCCACATATTCAAGCCCTTGCCACTTCCTGTCGACTCCAACTCAGAAATATCACCAGGATTCGTACATTCCTTGACCAAAAAAAAGTAAAAACACTCATGCATGCCCTCATCATCTCACGCCTTGACTATTGCAACCTCCTACTCTCTGGCCTACCCTCTAGCACTCTTGTACCACTCCAATCTATCCTAAATTCTGCTGCCTGACTAATCCACCTGTCTCTCCATTATTCCCCAGCCTCTCCTCTCTGCTAAGCCCTTCACTGGCTTCCTATTGTCCAGAGGCTCCAGTTCAAAACCCTAACTATGACATATAGAAGTTACTTCAGGGGAAATGGTGTATCAGTGTCCGCGCTGCTGAAATCCCAAGAAAACGATCCGGAAACCATATGTAGGTTGCATCAATATTCCATTTATTCCTTTTCCTACGCGTTTCGGCACTGTCCTAGTGCCTTCCTCAGGGATATATCCCTGAAGAAGGCACTAGGACAGTGCCGAAACGCGTAGGAAAAGGAATTAATGGAATATTGATGCAACCTACATATGGTTTCCGGATCGTTTTCTTGGGATTTCAGCAGCGCGGACACTGATACACCATTTCCCCTGAAGTAACTTCTGGATGGTTCCCACGTGCATGTGGAAGGTGAAAGTCCTGCAGCAGCTGCATTTAATGCTAAATGCTTTTACACCAGTTGTGCGTCTCACAACTGTGCTAGGTGAGTGAATTCATACCCACCACATACATTAGTGTCACTAGTGATAGGGCACTATTGCGCCTCTTGTTCCCCCCCTATTTTTTACTTTGAACTATGACATATAAAGCCATCCACAACCTGTCTCCTCCATACATCTGTGACAGGGTCTCCCGGTACTTACCTACACACAACCTCCGATCCTCTCAAGATCTTTTTCTCTACTCCCCACTCATTTCTTCTTCCCACAACCGCATAAAAGATTCCTCCCGTGCTTCCCCCATACTCTGGAACTCTCTGCCCCAACACATCAGACTCTCGCCCACCGTGGAAACCTTCAAAAGGAACTTGAAGACCCTCAGTCTACTGAACCGCCGAATGACCAGCTCAACCCTCTCCTAGTGTATCCTCACCCATCCCTTGTAGACTGTGAACCCTTGTGGGCAGGGTCCCCTCTCCTCCAGTACCCGTGTGCCTTGTATTGCTCATGTTTATTGTACTTGTCTATGCATGCCCCTTTTCACATGTAAAGCGCCATGGAATAAATGGGCTATAATAATGAATAATAATAATGAATACTAATTTGTACTTTAAGTTTTTGGATGACAACCAAATGTTTTCACCTACTTTAAATACTTAACCATCAAATATTTTCTATTGGCCTTCCATGTTTTGCAAGTCTGAGCAGCCTTAATATTCTTTTAAACCTTCTTCCAAACATCTCCCAAGTTATATGGTAACCTGCATGGACACTCAGAACGTATGTTAGAAATTTCACAAAATTGGGGATGAAGACCATAATTGCAAAAAAGGTGAGGTTCCTATAGACTGATTGACACAAAGCTAACTCTGCAAGTGGTACAGTAGAAATGCAGACCAGTCCTCCTGGTGGGCTGCCACAAAACACCCTAAAATTTGTTGCAAAAATTGATTTTTCCTCTCTATTTGACCAATGGTTTCAGGGTGGTAGGCAGAGGAAACGACAAGTCAATCCCCAGTTTACTACAAAAGGCTCTGCTGAATTTGGAGACAAATTGCAATCCCCTATTAGACACAATGTTAAGAGTAATTACATGCAATCTCACAACATGATTAATAAACAACCTGTTGAGAGTCTCTGGATTAGATATCCTCAATAAAGGAACAAAAAGAGCTGACTAAATCAGTCAAACACCACCTAAATAACAGTTTATCCATCAGACAGAGGTAAATCCATGAGGAAATCCATAGAGACCATGAGTCCATGGTTTTCTGGAATTGGCAATGGATCCAATTCCCCAGCCATCTGGTTATGACAAACATTAGCATGTGTGCAAACTTCACAGATGGAAACAAAATGTCATCATTATATCATTATGCAGCTACCAAAAGAGTCTTGTGATGGCTTTCTGTGTAGCTGTGACCCCAGGGTTACCGCTCAGGAAAGAATCATTAAACTCTTGTAGCAGACGTAATCTTTGGAAACATAATTTAGATCCAGAAGTAGCAGAAGAAGCTAGAGAATGGGCTCCATATATCTCCACTTCCAAGTTTTAGGATACCATAGAAATGACAATGCCCTAAAGCAGAGGTCCCCACCTCCAGGCCTCAAGGGCCGCCAACAGTGCAGGTTTTCAGGATTTCCTTAGTATTGCACAGGTGCTAATGTGATCATCTGCACAGGTAATGATTCCAAGCCCTGTGCAATACTGAGGAGATCCTGAAAACCTGCACTATTGGTGGCCCTTGAGGCCTGGATTTGGGCACCTCTGCCCTAAAGAGCAATGGGGAATTGAGGTTCTGGAGGAGACACAGCATCAAGACTGAGTGATAAAACATCAGCCTTTACATTCTTGGATAGCCATGGTCGAAAGTCTTGGCATCATTAAAATTGTTGCAGAATATAAGTATTTCTCCAAGAAATTATTGCAACTTCAAATATTTTGTCATAGACATGATCATTTCCTTTGTGTATAATGTAACACCACAATAAAAAAAAATTTAAAAAATAGAAAAAAGGAAATTAGATATAGTTTCACACAAAACCCCAAACATGGGCCCTGCAAATTTGTTGGCACCCTCAACATAATATTTGTTTGCACATTCTTTGTGTTTTCAGATCTCTCCACAGGTTTTCAATGGGATTAACAGTAGATCCGGTTTCATTGCTGACCACTTCAGACCTCTGCAGTGTTTTGTTTCTTTGTTTTGCTGGAAGACCCATGACCTAGGATGCAAACCAAGCTTCCTGACACTAGGCACTACATTGCAACCCAAAATCCCTTTGTAATTTTCAGATTTTATGATGTTTTGTACACTGTAATTACAACCAGTGCCAGACAAAACAAAACAACCCTAAACATCTTTGAACCTCTGTGATATTTTGTTAGGCCCCCTGGCACCACTTCCCAGCTCACCTCTCCCGGGTCGGCATCTCCTGCTCCTCTGCCAACCGGGCGTCCGGCATCCAGGCGTGCTGTGTCTCGGAGCCGTCGCCATGTTACCTTCCTGTCAGCTGACCGCCGGATTCGCACATGAGCACATTACTATGGTCGTATTCATGTGACCAATCAGTGGCACGCTAGGTGCACTCCTTCCCTGTGACTCTAGGGGCCGGCAAATTCCAACCTGACATTCCCCTTGACCAATAGCTGCTCTTCCCATGGTATATCAGGCCACCTCCTCTGATGGGAGGTGCCTGATTATTAAGTCAGTTTGCTTCTGCCTTGCTGACTGTTGGATAGGCCTTCCTTGTGCTCTGTGTCCTGGAACCCTTGCTGTGCTCTTCCCCGGTAGCACCATTCCTGTCCTCCAGCCTTGTACTCTGTGTCCTGGAACCCTTGCTGTGCTCTTCCCCGGTTGCACCATTCCTGGTCTCCTAGCCTTGTACCCTGTTACCTGGAATACTTCTCTGTTCTTTAATATAGGCTAACCTTACGAGCCGCCCCCCTGGTACTAGTTGCTGTGGTATTTAGACCCCTTGGGCTTGCCCCTGACAATCCCTGTATAGGGGTTGGGTAAACTAGGATCAGCTCACCCAGGGGAGTTCGGTACTACGGCCCAGTGGGTCCACTCTGGGGCGCCTTCCCCCGGAAGCGTGACAGAATAATCAGGCCATGGACCCCGTTGGTACCTTGTTTTCAGCACAAAAAGAGCTGGCTTATCTTCGTGAAAATCAGAACCATATTATGGCTTTTCTTCAGTCCTTGGATAGCCAGTTAGCCTCCCTTCAGACCTCTGACCTAGCATCTGCCACTCAGCTCGCGAGCCTACAACAGGAGCTGTCAGTGCAACGAGACACGCAGTCTCGCATGCTGTCTTACATATCCGTGATAAATGATCGTCTGGTCTCCTTGCAGTCGGCACCAACGACCTCGGGCCAGTCCGTATCCGATGACCGGTCCCCGGGTGGCGTTCTGACCCCTCTGCCCCGCCTTGGACAACCACCTAGATAAAGTGGGGACCCTAAGACGTGCCGCGGAACGATGCCGAGAAGAGAGCCTGGCTCGCGGCCTATGCCTGTATTGCGGAGACGCATCCCATCAGCGCCGGAATTGTCTCGAAAGGCCGGGAAACTCCTCCGCCTAGGTCAAGTACGAGAGGCCATCCTAGGCGAGAGCGATGCCTCTCAACCTCTTACCCTGCCCGTGCAGGTGATACGTCCGCAGAGACTCTACTCTGAGTTAGCCTATGTGGATTCAGGGTCAGCAGGAAACTTCATTCAGCAAGAGGCAGTGACTCGGCTTGGTATCCCCGTAATACCCCTATTGACGCCACGTGTAATCGCATCGGTGGATGGCAGGCCGCTGCAGGAAACCATAACCAAGGTGACAGAGGAGGTGGAGGTGCAGATCGGGGCCCTACACCGTGAAAAGATTGCCTTCTATGTCCTGCCTGGTCTCTCCCATGCCCTGCTCCTAGGGCTTCCCTGGCTCCGAACTCATGAACCTGTCCTGGGCTGGCGCTCAGGGGACGTTCTGCGGTCGGGTCCTCTCTGCCACGTGAGGTGCCTGCAGTCCGTTCTACCGCCCAGTTCCCCGCAACCGGCTTCTGTTCTTCCTGGTTTACCTTCTGCGTATTGGCAGTACGCGGATGTCTTCAACAAAACGGAGGCAAAGGTCCTCCCGTCTCATAGGCCTTATGATTGCCCTATTGATCTGATACAGGGTGCTACACCACCCAGGGGACCTATCTATACATTGTCCCCGGCTGAGTCACAAGCCATGTCCGAATAAATCACGGACAATTTGGCCAGGGTCTTCATCCGAAAATCCACATCTCTGGCGCAGGATTTTTCTTTGTGAAGAAAAAGGAGGGCACCCTTCGACCCTGTATTGATTACAGAGGCTTGAATACCATCACCATCAAGAACAAATACCCCCTGCCACTGATTCCGGAGCTCTTTGATAGGCTAAAAGAGGCTCGCATCTTTACGAAATTGGAGCTACGAGGTGCCTACAACCTCGTTGGCATACGTGCCGGAGATGAATGGAAGACGGCTTTCAATACCCGGGACGGCCATTATGAGTATTTGGTCATGCCGTACGGGTTGTGTAATGCTATCGCAGTATTTCAAGAGTTCGTCAATGACATCTTCCGTGATTTGTTGTACACCTGTGTGGTGGTATATTTGGACGACATCGTCATCTTCTCTCCGGATTTGTCCTGTCATAGACGGGACGTACGGCAAGTCTTTCTGCGACTGAGGAGGAATCGATTGTATGCCAAGATGGAGAAGTGTGTCTTGGAGCAGACCTCATTGCCCTTCCTCGGATACATCATCTCTGATTCCGGATTCCGGATGGATCCTGAGAAGCTCTCTGCTGTCCTGAAGTGGCCCCATCCTGTGGGGACTAAGGCTATTCAGCGGTTCCTTGGTTTCGCGAATTATTACAGGCAATTCATTCCCCATTTTTCGTCCTTGATCAAGCCCATCACGGTTATCATCTGTAAGGGAGCAAAAGCTTGTACCTGGACCCCAGAGACTGAAAACGCCTTTTCCTCCCTAAAGCGCTCCTTCTCCAAGGCTCCCACCTTGCACCGGCCAGAGGTAAACAGACAGTTTATTGTAGAGGTAGACACCTCCTCCATAGGAGCGGGGGCTGTCCTCTCCCAGAAATCCTCTTCGGGTCGGTTAGTCACATGCGGGTTCTTCTCCAAGGCATTCAACGCGTCAGAGCACAATTACTCAATCGGGGATCGTGAATTGCTGGCCATCAAATTGGCACTGGAGGAGTGGCGACACCTCCTCGAGGGCGCTGTCCATCCGTTCATAATCTTCACTGACCACAAGAACCTGGCTAATGTCCAGTCAGCCCAGATGCTCAACCCCCGGCAATACCGGTGGTCCCTGTTCTTTGCCCGTTCCAATTTTGAACTGCACTTCCAACCTGGTAGTAAAAATGTGAAGGCTGATGCCCTGTCGCGGTCCTTCCAGCCGTCGGATGTGGAAGATGAGCCCTTCCATATCGTCGACCCTACCAAAATAATCACTGTGGCTCCCTTACGTGTAGCTGGACTTCCACCGGGTAAGACATTCGTCGCCCAGAATCAGAGGAGGACGGTCCTGTCATGGGGACACTCGTTGAGAATTGATGGTCACGTTGGAGTTAAAAAGTCTCTTTCTTTGATCACTCGTCACTATTGGTGGCCTACTATCCGTCAAGACGTCCACGACTTCGTTGCCTCATGTCCATCTTGTGCTAGGAATAAGGTGTCCAGAATGTTGCCGGCTGGACGTCTACTGCCTCTTCCGGTCCCGTCAGCTCCTTGGTGATATATAGCGATGGATATCATTACGGATCTCCCTTGCTCCTCCGACTGTACGGTCATATGGGTAGTCGTGGATCGCTTCTCCAAAATGGCTCACTTCGTTCCTTTACCCGGTCTACCATCTGCTCCTGAGTTAGCCAAGATATTCATTGAACACATCTTCCAGCTCCATGTATTTCCTCGCCATATCGTGTGCGATAGGGGAGTCCAGTTCACTTCCCGGTTCTGGAAGGCGCTGTGCAAGCATATGGACATCACGATGGACTTCTCCTCTACCTATCATCCTCAGTCCAACGGGCAGGTAGAGCGTATTAACCAAGTCCTCACCACCTATCTTCGGCACATCGCCAGCGCTCATCACGATAACTGGACCGGTCTCCTTCCTTGGGCGGAATTCGCATACAACAATCACTCCAGTGAGTCGTCAGCTAAATCCCCTTTTTTCGTGGTATTCGGGCAACATCCTGGTTTACCTCTTTCAATCTCCTCAGCATCCGGCAATCCGGCAGCTGATGCATTGTCCATGGACTTCTCCAGGATCTGGAGTGAGACCAGAGACGCTCTTACACAAGCCTCCGGCAAGATGAAGAGACATGCTGATAAGAGACGTCTGGATTCGCCATCTTTTCTCTAATAAAGTGTGGCTTTCTTCCAAATATGTCAGGCTAAAGGTGCCATCCTACAAGTTGGGGCCCTGTTATATCGGCCCCTTCAAAGTCCTAGAACGCATCAATGATGTTGCCTACAAGCTGAGACTACCTGCCTCGCTTCGCATCCCTAACTCCTTCCATGTCTCGTTGTTGAAACCCGTGGTGCTCAATCGCTATCATCCCTCCTCCGGTACTGTGCCATGGCCTCTCAGCTCCGAGGATGTCTATGAAGTCAGGGACATCCTTGCCATGAAGAAAACTAGAGGCAAGACCCTCTTCCTAATTGACTGGGCTGGCTTTGGTCCGGAGGAGAGGACCTGGGAACCACGGGAGAACATTGGTGCGCCACACATTCTGGCGAGGTTTTTAGCGCGCCTTCGGAAGAGGGGGCGTGAGGGAGGGGGTACTGTTAGGCCCCCTGGCACCACTTCCCAGCTCACCTCTCCCGGGTCGGCATCTCCTGCTCCTCTGCCGACCGGGCGTCCGGCATCCAGGCGTGCTGTGTCTTGGAGCCGTCGCCATGTTACCTTCCTGTCAGCTGACCACCGGATTCGCACATGAGCACATTACTATGGTCATATTCATGTGACCAATCAGTGGCACGCTAGGTGCACTCCTTCCCTGTGACTCTAGGGGCTGGCAAGTTCCAACCTGACACTCCCCTTGACCAATAGCTGCTCTTCCCATGGTATATCAGGCCACCTCCTCTGATGGGAGGTGCCTGATTATTAAGTCAGTTTGCCTCCGCCTTGCTGACTATCGGTCAGGCCTTCCTTGTGCTCTGTGTCCTGTGACCCTTGCTGTGCTCTTCCCCGGTAGCACCATTCCTGTCCTCCAGCCTTGTACTCTGTATCCTGGAACCCTTGCTGTGCTCTTCCCCGGTAGCACCATTCCTGGTCTCCTAGCCTTGTACCCTGTTACCTGGAATACTTCCCTGTTCCTTAGTATAGGCTAACCTTACGAGCCGCCCCCCTGGTACTAGCTGCTGTGGTATTTAGACCCCCGGGCTTGCCCCTGACAATCTCTGTATAGGGGTTGGGTAAACTAGGATCAGCTCACCCAGGGGAGTTCGGTACCACGGCCCAGTGGGTCCACTCTAGGGTGCCTTCCCCCGGAAGCGTGACATATTTGACTGTGGGTACTTTTCTTTATATGTCTCATTCCATTTTTGGTAAATGGTAGAATGATATGCTTTACCAAAAAGTTCTATCTTGGTCTCATTTGTCAACAAAACGCTTTACCGTAAGGATTTTAGTTTACTTACGTACATTTTGGCAAACTGCAGTCTAGCTTTCTTTGTCTCTGTGTCAGCAGTGGAGTCCTCCTGGGTGTCCTACAAGAGTGGTTCATTCAACTGTCGACGGATAGTACGCGATGGTCCAGATGCATCCTGAGCCTGCAGGACTTGAATTTCTTTGGAACTTGATTCAGGCTGCTTATCCACCATCCAGACTATCCTGCATTTTTACCTTTCATCAATTTTTCCCAGCCATCCATGTCCAGTGAGATTAGCTACATTGCCATGGGTTGTAAATTTCTTGGTGCTTTTGGAGGTGGACTTGTAACCATGATATTATTGATGTTATTCAACAATTTTAGTTCTCAAATTCTCAGACAGTTCTCGTCTCCTCTTTATGTTCTCTGTTAGCAGCAGGTTAATCAGCGTGATGTCCACAGCGAGCAACAGAGAATGTACATTTATTGAGAATTAAGAACATCCAGCTTACAACATGAGAATAGGATCAATCTGGTTTCTGGGAGAGGGAGAGAGAAAATCTGCTGCGTCCTTCAGCTTCCAGTTCCACACTAGAATGTACACGCTGGGAGCAGGAGGAGGAACATCCTGTCTCTGAATGAGGACCTTTTTTTTTTGTTGTTTAACTTTGTTGACATCTGAACAATATGCATGCAGACATAACATCACATCATATTAAACAAACAATAATTGTTGCAATCCATACAGATCAATATGCATTAGGCCAACATTCTCCATTCATAGTGTAAAGGTACCTTCACACACAGCAATTTTGCTAGGCAATTTCACTGGCAATTTGCTGGTTACAGTGAAATCATGGAACATTGTTCTATTTTGTTGCTGTGCACAAATGGATCAATGTGTCCATGCTTTCACTGCAACCAGCAAATTGCCAGTGAAATTGCTAGCAAAATTGCCGTGTGTGAAGGTACCTTAATACACAGATACACAATGCAAAGATTAAGTAAATTTTTCCCCTTTTTATCAGGCTGCAGGTGGAATTTCCATATTGCCCACACCTAGTAATTGTCACAGGTGAGTTTAAATGAGCATCCACATTCTTGAAGCAAAGTTGTGTACCCACAGTTTTATAAAGTGGACAACAATTTTGTCCAGGCTATTTTGGGGATTTTTTGTGAAATTATGTCCAATTTGCCTTTTTTTTCTCGGTCATTTTTTGTGTTGTTCCAAAGAATACTGTGTCTGTGACTGTATCTGGCCTATGATCTGGCTGTTTCTGCCTTATTTAATTTTGATAAAAGCACGGTTGGCCACAGGTTTGTGCCCCTCTGAAAAGGAAGCCGCCAAACTGCAGTCAGACAGAATCCAAGTATCTCTGCCTGCCCTATTGTTGTTAATGAAGCTGTTGTGGGTTCATCTGAATCACATCATTTGGAGATTTAGATGTAAATCCCAAATTTAGGAGCTCAGCATAGAACACAGGATAAATGTGGTCCAAAATATCATGTAAAATGTTCCCAATATAAGCTTTAACTCATTCCACAAAAATAAAATTAGTGCTCACTCCGTCATCTTTTAAAGAAAATACAGAGGGTTTCCAGTGGTTGATACTGGTAGCGCAAAGGGTCTGGGAGGGTGCCATGGCACCTCTTCCTCCAATCCCCAAAAGAAATCCAGTCAAATTGTGCTCCAAAATACAAAGAGTGCCACTCTCTTTGTGAGCCCCACAGAGTGCTTAAAACGAAGTTAACATCATTATATTTTGAACTACGGTACCGAGGAGAGACCACTTAATTACTGTGTGTGTGTCTCTAGAAGCACAAGCTGGGCACAATGTACAGACAATGGCAATGTGCGAACACTACAATGTGTGAACACTACAATGTGTGAATACTACAATGTACAAACACTACAATTTATTTGGCAATACAATGATAGGTTTGTAATTTTTATTCTGCAACAAACTCTGCTTTTTTTCTGGAAATCACCCATGGAGTCAAAATTGTCACTACCACTGTAGATGAATTCCCAGAGGGATGTAATTTCCAAAATGGATAATTAAAATCAAGGAGACAAAGAGAGGCGCAGATTGTGCCTTATCACTAATGACACACACGAAACAAGAGCTAGATACCAGCTTGCTCACCTGGTTTGGTTATGATAACCCACATCCAGCTTGAACACCTGAGTTACAGCTGCTGCAGAACCTCCACCTCCATGTGCACGTGGGAAAACAGATAGCTAGAAAGGAATGGTGTCTCACGGTCCACGCTGCTGCTTCAAAGAATGCACTGGGAAGACATTGCTTCATCCATCACCTCCTTTATTCCTCCACACTCTACCAATGCATTTTGGTGCACACCTTACCCTGTAATGACCCTGAGGAAGGTGCAAGGTGTGCACCGAAACACGCTGGTAGAGTGTGGAGGAATAAAGGAGGTGATGGATGAAGCAATATTTTCCCAGTGCATTCTTTGAAGCAGCAGCGCGGACCGTGAGACACCATTCCTTTCTAGCTATTTCCAAAATGGAGTCACTTGACCAGGGATTCTGCACTTCTGGCACTTAGGGGCTTTGCAAATGAAGGCTGTAACTATTTGTGTCACTAGACACTACACATGGGCTAGCTGTGAGGGTGGGTAGTCTAATGGTCAGATGCAAGTAAAGTTAGCAATAAATATATCTATGGGTTAGACAAAGGTGTAGTCAGGTCACAGTCCGAGGTCGAAATTCTAGGAAGGTAGCAGATCAGAAAAAGGGGATTAGGCAACTGGATCGTTAGAAGGTCCAAACTTGTGTAAACTTACCATCCATGCCAAAAACAGAAACCAAATGCACTTACAGGACGCAGTCAGAGCCCAATTGTGGAGCAAGCCCAGCTGCTGGCTGATGACTCACCTCTACCAGCAAAATGTGGGAGGCGAGCTGCCATGCATACACTAGGCCTGCATAGAGCACCATTCACACTGATACATATGATGCAGAGTGTCTGAAAGCTACCCAACCGCTCTGCTGCCTGAGCATTGGGCCGCACAGTACAATGCTTCTGCACCACTGGATGAATGGCGCCCCTATGGGCCCAACTGCACCCTGGATGGATAAAAAAGTGCAAAAGTTTTTTATATGATAAATAAAAAACCTTTATAGATGGGATTTTGGTTTATGTGTTGGCCCAAGACATTTAAGCTGGTGACCCACGATCAAGGGATCCCATGCTCACCAGTCCTAACTAAATTGTACAAAAACTACTAGTTTTCTAGTAGTTTTTGTACAATTTAGTTAGGACTGGTGAGCATGGGATCCCTTGATCGTGGGTCACCAGCTTAAATGTATTGGGCCAACACATGAACCAAAATCCCATCTATAAAGGTTTTTTATTTATCATATAAAAAACTTTTGCACTTTTTTATCCATCCAGGGTGCAGTTGGGCCAATAGGGGCGCCATTCATCCAGTGGTGCAGAAGCATTGTACTGTGCGGCCCAATGCTCAGGCAGCAGAGCGGTTGGGTAGCTTTCAGACACTCTGCATCATATGTATCAGTGTGAATGGTGCTCTATGCAGGCCTAGTGTATGCATGGCAGCTCGCCTCCCACTTTTTGCTGGTAGAGGTGAGTCATCAGCCAGCAGCTGGGCTTGCTCCACAATTGGGCTCTGACTGCGTCCTGTAAGTGCATTTGGTTTCTGTTTTTGGCATGGATGGTAAGTTTTCTGATGCTGCTTTTTTTCTAGTAGTTTTTGTACAATTTAGTTAGGACTGGTGAGCATGGGATCCCTTGATCGTGGGTCACCAGCTTAAATGTCTTGGGCCAACACATGAACCAAAATCCCATCTATAAAGGTTTTTTATTTATCATATAAAAAACTTTTGCACTTTTTTATCCATCCAGGGTGCAGTTGGGCCCATAGGGGTGCCATTCATCCAGTGGTGCAGAAGCATTGTACTGTGCGGCCCAATGCTCAGGCAGCAGAGCGGTTGGGTAGCTTTCAGACACTCTGCATCATATGTATCAGTGTGAATGGTGCTCTATGCAGGCCTAGTGTATGCATGGCAGCTCGCCTCCCACATTTTGCTGGTAGAGGTGAGTCATCAGCCAGCAGCTGGGCTTGCTCCACAATTGGGCTCTGACTGCGTCCTGTAAGTGCATTTGGTTTCTGTTTTTGGCA
This sequence comes from Allobates femoralis, assembly GCA_033576535.1. Lineage (NCBI taxonomy): Eukaryota > Metazoa > Chordata > Amphibia > Anura > Aromobatidae > Allobates > Allobates femoralis. The sequence goes on along the minus strand of JARQOC010000003.1, from coordinate 740,513,425 downwards.
TGGATGGTAATTTTTCTGATGCTGCTTTTTTTCTAGTAGTTTTTGTACCAAACTTGTGTAAACAATAGATCACAGTAACAACAGGCAAGCCACTGAACTAAGGCTATGACTGGCCATTATTGAAGTCACAGAGGCAGCTAAATAGCAAGGTAATCACTCTAAACAGGAGACACATGAAGGAAAACCCGTACGACTCAGCCCCAACTGGATGGCTAAACTGCCAATCACCATATTGACAGCTCAGCATACCCCTGCCTCTGATTTTTATTGTTGAGCTGTCCACCACCATACTGACAGCTCAGTGCGCCATTGTCCATGATTGGGTAGCTGAACTGTGACTCACTGCATCCAAACACACTGGTAGGTGCAATAGTGACATTATTCTAGGAAAATCTGCTTTCTGAAAGTCAAATAGCTATCCTTCCCTTTCAAGCCCTGCCAAGTGGCCAAACAGAACTTAAGAGCCAATTATAGGGTATTGCCACATTCAGCAGAATTTCTTTAAAAAATTTTGTTGCCATTTTTAATCATTGCCCTTTGGGAGAATGCAAAATCTGGGACTAAAACAACATTTTACTGGGAAAAATGTAATTTTGTTTTCTATACTGTCCAATAGTTTAACACCTGCGATGTCAATATGCTCACTGCACTCTTAAGGCCCCGTCATACCAGGCGACTGGGTTGGGGATGTCGGCGGCGACTGGCGTGTGCGCGCACGTTTTTGGCACCCTGCCAGCGTCGCCATCCCCCGTTTACACAGGGCGACACCTCCAGCCCCACGCCGGCGATCTGTCAGGCGGCATCGCCGCCGGGGCATCTGGAAACCCCAGCGGCGATGCCGGACAATGGGAGCCTATGGCTCCCATCGCCTGACAGGTCACCGGCGCCTGGTTACATGGGGCGATGTGTGCACATCGCCCCATGATGGTCGCCTGGTTTCAGAGTACTGCTCTGAAACCAGTCGACCTCTCGGCACCACCGATATCGCCCCTTTACATGAGGCGACGTAGGGGCGATGACACCGGCGATAGGCCACGCCCCCACGTCGCCTCTGTAATGGGCGGCGATGTCGCACCATGTGACGGGGGCTTTAGGTCAATTCAAAGAGAGATTGTAAAATGGAGTCACATATTGGAGTGTTCTGCTGTTCTATCACCCCACGGACCAATGTGACATGGCACCTGCAACCCATTCCAACAAATCTGCACTATATTATTGTACTCTGTCCCTTCTGAACTTTGCACTGTGCTTAAAAAGTAGTTTAGGATCACATTTGGGGTACTAGTATACTCAGATGTACTTGCACAGCAAACCTTGTGGTCCATTTTTTCCTCTTAGCCCTTTTAAAAATTAAAAACTTGGTGCTCAAACAACATTTTAGTGGAAAAAAAATTATAATTTGTTTCTTCAACGCCCAATTATATACAATTCTGTGAAGCACGTGTGGGGTCAATTTTCTCACTGCACCCCTAGATAAATTAAAGGTGTAGTTTGTAAAATGGCATGACTTTTTTGGGTTTGTTTTTCTGCCTCCTCAGGGGTTCTGCCAATGTGATATGGCACCCACAAACCCTTCCAGCAAAATCTGAACTATAATGTGGCACTCTTTCCATTCCAAACTCTGATGTGCGCTCAAATAGTAGATTTCCACCATATATGCGGTATCCTTGTACTCAGGGAAATTGCACAACGAATTGTATGGTCATTTTCTATTGCAAAAATGAAAAAAGTTCGGACTTAAGCAACATTTATGTGGGAATTTTTTTTTTTTCAACATTTTACAATTTTTTGAGGACTTGTTGGTTCACAGTGCTCACCAAAATGTGAGATAAATTCCATCAGGGTGTAATTTCCAAAATGGGGTCACTTATAAGGGATTCCCACTGTTTAGGCACATCAAAGGCTCTGCAAACTCAACATAATGTCCGCTATCTATTCCAGCCCATTTTGTGCTCCAAAAGTCAAATGGCGCTCCTTCCCTTCTGAGCCCTGCCATGCGCACAAACAGTAGTTTTCCACTACATATGAAGTATCAGTGTACTCAGGAGAAATTGCACAACAAATTGTATGGTCCATTTTCTTCTATTACCATACCTAAAATTGAAATGTAAGGGCTAAAGAAACACTATGTGGGAATATTTTTTTTTCATTTTCATGACTCAACTTTATAAACATTTTTGAGCACTTGTTGGTCCAATGTGTTCGCCAAACCTCCTAGATCAATTCCATGTGTAATTTCCAAAACGGGGTCACTTATGAGGGATGGGGTTTACACTCTTTAGGCACATCAAGGGCTCTGCAAAGTTAACATGACATCCACTATCTATTCCAGCCCATTTTGAGATCAAAATGTCAAATGGCGTTCCTTCCCTTCTGAGTCCTGCTGTGCGCCCAAACAGTCGATTTTCACCACATATGGGTTATCGGTGAACTAAGGAGAAACTGCACAACAAATTGTATGATCCATTTTGGTACAGTTTCGAGGGTGAAATTAAAATGATTGTTTTTTCTTTTCTCAGAGCTTTACTACATGTGAAGCACAAAAAGGGTTAATAAACTTCTTGAATTTAGTTTTGAGCACATTGAGGGGTGCAGTTTTTAGAATGGTGTCACTTTGAGAATTTTTTTTTCGCATAGGCCTCTCAAACTTGCTTCAAATGAGATGTGGTCCCTTAAAAAATTGTTTTTGCAAATTTTGAAAGGAAAATAAGAAATTGCTGATAAACTTTCAAAGCTTCTAACCTCCCAAGGAAAAAAATACATTTCAAAAATGATGCTGATGTAAAGTACACCTATGGGAAATGTTATTTAACTATTTTGCATGGTAGCATGATCTGGTTTAACGGCATAATAATAATTTAAAATTCAAACATTGCTACATTTCCACATTTTTGCAAAATTTTCAATATTTTCATAAATTAACACAAATCACATCAACTAAAATTTACCACTAACATGAAATACAATATGTCCGAATCATTGAGATTTGTTGAAGGGTTCCAAAATTATTACCTAATAAAGTGACATTAGTCAGAATTGTAAAATTTGGCCTAATTACAAAGGTAAAACAGACTGTAGTGCGATAAGGTTAAAAGAAAGGTTAACTTGTGGTAATAACTGTTATGGTCCTGACACTTCACAGATATTTATCACTGTGCATCTGTGACAAGCAGTGACCGTAGAAGCCTTGAATGTCAATTTAGAGTTGGGATTGGTGAGGGAACACTCATTAACTTTTTATAGACATAATGGAAACAATATTTTAAAATGTTACCCTCTCAAGACACCCATTTTTAAAGGGAATCTGTCATACATTTTTGCCATCTAATCTGAGAGAAGCAAAATGTACTGGCTAGAAACCCTGCTTCCAGTGATGTCTCACTTACTGCTTGTTGCACTTTAAAAAAAGCTGTGTTTTATCAGAAGGAGATCATCACTAGAAGGCCAGGGACACCCTAAGTGAGAGGCATGCGAGATACTCGCATGAGTCTCGCATGAAATACACGGCATTACCGCCGGCTCTCTGTATGGGAGCGTAGCACAAGCAACTGACGCACATTCTGTCCAGAGAGACAGCAGGCATTCCGAATGAGTATCTTGCATGCGTGTAGCTCAGTGGGTCCCTGGACGAAGTCTAGTTGTCTCGTTCTATGCAGTCCTCTTGAATAACCCCACGCTCATCAGAGATTAGCAGCTTTCTGGTTAGGCACAGTGTACCCAGGAAGCTTTCAATCAGAGAGGTTGTACAGAGTTTAGCATTCAGAAAAATGTGTGGCGCCTCACTGGTCAGGCATCACAGTTGGGGTACTGCACCCATAAAAGAGTGTGCAATTATCTCTGTCACAGTGGGAATGCAAGGTGTGTAGGAGGCACCCACCCCGGCACTCTCACACTCGAGCCTAGGCAAATGGTTGGAGCCTAGTCCCTGGGTGAAGAGTTAGGGGAGGAGGGAGGTAAAAAAACAGGGAGTTCTAGTTTGCCCTGAGGAGAAGAAGGAAAGGGAGCCCTGAGAGAAGAAAGGGGTCTCCGAAAGAGAGGGCCTGAGAGAAGAAAAGGCAGCCCAGAAAAAGAGAGAGGGAACCCCCATACCGGAGCACCCATACTTCAGGGGAAACCCTGGTCCACCACGGGAAGCCGGCTCCGAGGACGCGGTGAAGGGAGTCTAGCCCCTGAGCCGCCAATACCTGTTGTCGTGGGTCAGTCTACTGGCCCTGATACCCTGACCACACAGCACCACCACACCAGGATTGCCCACCTAAAGGTCGAGGCACTCCCTCTTAAGAGCTGGAAAGCACGGGAACACATCAACAGCCCAACGGGCCTGGTAATAAGGGGTAGTGCAAGGACAGGAATCAGCAGCAGGACCTGGGATGGTCAAGATAAGGCATACCACGGGAGACTCTGAAAGACCTTGCAGCCCGCTGTGACTACCCGGCCAGCTACCTCATGCAAAAGACTGTTTTCCACTGTGAACTGCATTGTCATCAGGACTGTTCCAGTAAAGGACCCGGGTAGAGTGACAGAGTCTCCGTGTGTTTGCTCTATTACTGCATTGCTGATAATCTACCTTTACAGAGAGCATCTACATCATCGCTGCACTCCTGCCCCGGAGGCCCAGCTCCACCTGCAGGGAGGTGTTCCATCAAAGCTGCAGTACCATCGCCCTCCGGAGGTCTGAAGCGGCACTCGTGTCCCATCACCAGAATCTGCAGGTGGCGTCACAACAAACTATTCCTATTTCAATTCCCCCCCTTTTTAAAGCTGACCACCAGGGCAATGGGTCTGGGCAGGCCACCAGTGACATCCCCAACCGCAGCTGAGGGCCCAGATACCCGAGTCTACGTAAACCTGGGGTGCGTCAAATGCTAGTGAGATTGCTATAATCAGTGTCTCTGCTGGTGCTTTACGTTTGTAAATTCTCTTAGGTCAGTAACACATACCATACCATATTTTTCAGGTTATAAGTCACATTTTGTTCACCCCAAAATTGGGGGGAAAATGGGGGTGCTTCTTGTAATATGGGCAGCAGCCTAACAAGGGTTCTGCGGAGCAGGGCCGCAGGATGCAGGGTCGTGGTGGTGGGTTCGGCAGCCGTATGGTGAGACAATGCTGCGGGGGAACTCGAGGCTGGGAAAAGGGGGTGTTCTGGCAGGTTAACAGTGAGTGCATCTCCCAGCAGATTACGGCGCAAAGGCCAAAAAGAAAATGGATTCAGAGGTGGTGCATGGGCATCTGCTCCAGGGCTTCTTCCACATCCATTTTGCTTTTGGCCATTGCACCGTGAACTGCCAGGAGATGCACTCAGTGATAAACTGCCTGGACACCCTGTCCTTCCAGCCTTGGGCCCCCCTGCAGCATTGCCTCAACGTGCTGCTGCCACCAAACCCACTACCAACGTGACCTTGTCTCCTGTGACCTTGTTCCACCACCTCCACACACCCTCTCCACACGTAAGCTACACTGCTTATAAGACGCAGCGGCTTATAGGACAGACCCACAATTTTAACATTTTTTCTTCCTAATTTATTCCTCAAAATTTGGGGTGCAATTTATAATCCGATGCATTTTATAATCTGCAAAATATGATATTTTAGGCAACTCTCGCCCTAAAATGTTAATTATTTCCAACTGATATTACCTTGCTAAATTCACATATTTGTGGTGGAATTTCCTGTATTGTATATGCAGCTCCCCTGCACCAGCATCTGAAGGGGTTAAATGCAGATTTAGTTGCCAATTTGATTCAGATTTTACCCTCTCTTTTAGGCTAGGGTCAGACTTGGGAGGGAGTGACATTTTGGAACACAGATTTTGATGGACTGGTCTGTAGGTGTCATATCCTGATGTGCCTAAGGGTACCGTCACACCTGGCGATGTCGGCAGCGATTTTATAGGCGACACTGGGGCGTAGCCTATCGCCGCTGACATCGCCAATGGTTCGCCTAATGTAAATAGGCAAGGGCGACGCATTTGAGTGGTCGGCTGGTTTCTCAGGACTGCTCTGAAACCAGGCGACCACTCAGGGGCGATGTGTACACATCGCCACATGTAAATGGGGGACGGCGATCTCACAGGCAATGGGAGCTATAGGCTCCCATGTTACGGCATCGCCGCTGGGGTTTTTAGACACCCCAGCGGCGATGCCGCCTGTAAGAACTGCAAAAACGTGCGCGCTCCCGCCCGTCACCACCGAAATCTCCGGTGACATCACCTGGTGTGACAGGCCCCCAAGAGCGGGAACCCCCCAAAAGTGACTCCATTTTGAGCTCACTGCCACAGGTAGCACTGATGACTCACCGAGTGACATCACCACTTTCCTGACGGGATTCTTTGTCAATTCTTTTATTCCAGCACCCCAGTGCAAGCGACGTTTCGGACTGTGTCCTTTATCAAGCAACAACATACACCAAAACCGTCCATTTTATATAGTGTAACACTCCTCCCCCTCATTAACTTCCACCAATCACATAAAGTACAAAACAATTATCATTTTACATTATCAAAGGTTAAAATTACCATGTCCATAACACTTTTATCCTTGTTACATACCGATGCCCACTGTATTTATGATCTATAAAGTGTCAGTCCAAGCAATGTCCACAACACAGCATCGCGTTCTTAGTTCCTGTATACACTTCCTTGTTCCGCCATCCACCAATCCGGGTTAGCGTCGGGTCCATTGCCATAGTGACTCTCTTGTGATGTAATCCTCATCATCACTCACTTCCTCATACAGCCAATCCGAGCCCGGTTGTATTGTGTAAGCGCCATGGCTCCCGTGCTGATTGGCCACAGTGTCGCACCCTACTGCGCATGCCCCGGCGTCTCCGTTCTCATTGTCCATCAAGTGCCTTTATTTCCGGCTGTGCAGCCGTTTACCCGTTCCTATCCTCCTTCCGTGCAACATCCTTGTTTCCCCCGGGAACATTAAATCGATCACATCAGTTCCCCTCGCTTTCTGCCACCATTATATATAATAGAGTGGTATTTATCATATCATTATATTATCTATTCTTCTTATTTATTTTTCTTTATTTTTCCAAATAGGAGAAATAAGGGGCCAGAACCTTGTTCCACACTACTTTCCCCATATTTTTAAAGATTTTGCAGATGTCCAGGAAAACCAATGATTCTATATATATAGTGTATAGATAAAGTGCACAGTGCATAAAGGGAGGGGAATCGATCAATATTAATAGTGGAATACCAAACCCGAAACCGGGCATATTTCAATAGTGGAATACCAAACCCGAAACCGGGCATATTTCATAGTGGAATACCAAACCCGAAACCGGGCATAATTGTTTTGTACTTTATGTGATCGGTGGATAATTGTTTTGTACTTTATGTGATTGGTGGATAATTGTTTTGTACTTTATGTGATTGGTGGAAGTTAATGAGGGGGAGGAGTGTTACACTATATAAAATGGACGGTTTTGGTGTATGTTGTTGCTTGATAAAGGACACAGTCCGAAACGTCGCTTGCACTGGGGTGCTGGAATAAAAGAATTGACAAAGAATCCCGTCTGGTATGTGGTGCTGTCCCCTTCTATGTTATATATGTATCTACTAGGATGACTCCCTGGTATAGGACGGGCACCACACTGGAGGTTTGAACTTTCCTCCCTTTCCGTGGGTGCTGCGGGCTTTGCATTTGTTATCACCACTTTCCTGTGACAGTCTCTGCCGCGGGTAATGTCACTCACTGAGTCCCTGCGGTCAGTGTGTATTCAGACTCTGCAGGGAGAGGATGCTTGTTCGCTCCCTGGAGACTCAGGATGAAGGATCGTGGAGGGTTAAGTAGGAGCAATAAAGATGGAGTTCAGATGTTTGTTTTTTGTTCTAATAAAATTATTTTTCTCTGAGTGTTGTTTATTATTTACTATTTACTAAAGATTCCTAATGACAGGGACTAACATTGCCCAACATTTTGAATCTCTGGCTTAGTGCCAGCTACCAATAAAAAAGCCGGAATTAACCCATTTATTACCCAGTTTGCCACCGGCACCAGGGCAACTGGAAGAATGTAGGTACAGCACCAGAAAATGGCACCTCTAATGAATGCACCATTTTCTGGGGTGACTGTGGGCTGCAATTCGCAGTGCTGAGGATTCCAGCCCCCAGCTGACAAATTGTACCTGCCTGGCAATCAAAAATATGGCGAAGCTCCACGTCATTTTTTTTTGTTGTAGAAATAATTTTAAAAAAATAATGTGTGGTTTCACCGTAATTTTGGTTGCCAGCCAGGTACAACTTGGCAGCTATGGACTGTCACCCACCCCCAGCTGCCTAGTTGTACCCAGCTGTCAACCAAAATACAGCGAAGTACAATAGTTTTTTTTATTATTCATAAAAATTATTGGGAGAAAAAGTTACTTGGAACTTCGTCGTATTTTTAGATCAGCCAGGTACAACTAGGCAGCTGGGGACTGGAATCCTCAGCATGGAGAGGCCCAAGCATTCTGTGCCCCCCATGCTGCGAACTGCAGCCCGCAGCCACGCTAGAAAATGGCGCATTTATTAAAACGCCATTTTATGGTATTGTACCCAGACTCTGCCCTGGTGCCTGTGGCAAACTGGGTAATAAACGGGTTAATGCCAACTGGCATTAAACCCGAGATACATAATGTTGGGCCAATGTTAGACCCAGCCATTAGGAATAGTAAAAAAATACACCACACAGAGAAAGATATTTTTATTAAACATAAACACAAATTGAGACTTCATCTTTATTACTCCATACCCTCTGACGTAGTCCACAACAATGGTCCCACGAAGCTTGATCGCCTCTACTACATCCATAGACCGCAGCAAGTGATCAAGTGTCCTCTTCCTGCAGTCTCTGGGGTTACACTGATGGTGCTCTGTATGGCAATAATCTGCCATACAGTATACTATGACTGTGACCCCAGAGACTACAACAAGAGGACACTTGATACCTTGTTGTAGTCTCTGGGGTCACAGTCATGGTGCACTGTATGGTGGATTATTGCCATATAGTGCACCATCACCTTGGCAAACCCAAGTCTTAGAGATCACATGATCTCTGACGCTTGGGTCAGGTGACTGGATGTTGTCATGGCAACGTCAGGTTGCAATGGCAACATTGGGTTACCATGGTGATCGGCTCATTATGATAAGCCGATCACCATGGGGAGAGGTAAGAGACTGCACTCCCTCTCCTCGGACCCTAAGTGCTGTGATCGGTAAGATGTGGGGAGGTAAGATAGGGGATAGTGATGAGCGAGTACCAAAATGCTCGGGTGCTCGATGCTCTGGCCAAGCATCCCAAGATACTCGTGTACTCGGCCTGAGCACCGAGCCCAATGTTATCCTATGGGAGACCCGAGTATTTTTATGAAATGACCCCCGGTAGCATGTAGAAACCCTAGAAATGTCACAAAAGTCTCAGACGAGTGGTCAAATGACATGGCAACAGCATGGGGAAGACCCCTGTAAGCATTTCTCACTCAAAAGTCACAGCTGTGAACAATGTTGTTCGAGTTTTACGCCATTTTTATGGACTCACCAGAAAACCTTCCAAAATGACACCAAAAAGAATTTTCATGGCGGAAATGTTAAGGGCACATACCCAATAGTGAGATAGAGCTGGTGTATGTTACTTTTTGTGATTACATGAAAGATTTTACGTTAAAAAATTGTGTGGCAAACCGATGTCCCTGAGAAGAGACGTACATGAAGGCCTATTGACATAATGTGTCCATTTTGAGGAAGTGGGTCTATTGTAGTATTTTCCTTTGCCAGGGCAGTCCAAAATTGGGAGGTTCACCAATGCCCCTGGATAGAGACGTGCATGAGGGCCTGTAAACCTGAAGTGCCCATTGTAAGGAAGTGGGTGTATTGTAGTATAGCCCTTTGCCAGGGCAGCCAAAAATTGGGAGGCTCCACATTGTCCCTGGATAGAGACATGCATGAGGGCCTGTAAGCCTGAAGTGCCCATTGTAAGGAAGTGGGTGTATTGCAGTATAGCCCTTTGCCAGGGCAGCCAAAAATTGGGAGGCTCCACATTGTCCCTGGATAGAGACGTGCATGAGGGCCTCAAAACATTGTTCCCATTGCAAAGGAGCGGGTCTCCTGTCGTTGTAATGCCCATTCTGAAAGAATGGGCGAAAAAATTTACCACTGGGGGTATACATGAAACAACGGCCTAACTTTTGTAACGGTCATCATGGTGGCGCATGAGGAGAAGGAGGAGCAGTCCAGCGATTAGCCAAAGTCCAGAAGTGTGTACCCATGGGTGAGTGGAGGTACATGGCAAATTCCCGTTACAAAATTTAAATTCCGCTCACATTTGCTGGTGGTGTGGTGAAGTCTGGCCCAATCCAACCCTTGTTCATCTTGATCAGAGTCAGTCTGTCAGCATTTTCAGTTGACTGGCGGGTGCGTTTATCAGTAATGATTCCACCTGCTGCACTAAAAACACGCTCTGACAAAATGCTAGAGGCAGGGCAGGCCAGGACTTCCAAGGCGTAGAGAGCCAATTCATGCCACGTGTCCAGCTTGGATACCCAATAATTGTAAGGCTCTGAGGAATGTCGGAGTACAGTTGTTCGATCTGCAAGGTACTCCTTCAGCATCTGGGCAAACTTACCATTTCTTGTGGCACTACCCCGCACCTCAGGGACTATGGTACGTGAGGGGCTTAGAAAACTGTCCCACATCTTAAAGACTGTTCCCCTACCTCTGGCGGATTGGACTTGTGCCCCTTTCGGACGTACGCCTTCGTTGTCCACCGATTCCTGAGCTATGCCGCTAGCGTTTTGTGAGGGGAATGCGGTTTTTAAATGCACGCACTAAGAACCTAACAACTTTTTAGGAGCGAGAATTAGTGAGAAGTCTGACATTATCAGGTGCTGTGCAGACGTGTATTATTCACTGTACTTGTGCGTTATATCCTAGTTTGTGCAAAACACACAAAAGTGCACCCGTACGCTGCCACCGACGGGCACACACTTGCGGTTTTTAAATGCACGCACTAAGAACCTAACAGCTTTTTAGGAGCGAGAATTAGGGAGAAGTCTGACACTATCACGTGCTGCTGACGTGTATTATTCACTGTACTCGTGCGTTATATCCTAGTTTGTGCAAAACACACAAAATTGCACCCGTACGCTGCCACCAACGAGCACACACTTGCGGTTTTTAAATGCACGCACTAAGAACCTAACAGCTTTTTAGGAGCGAGAATTAGTGAGAAGTCTGACACTATCAGGACTGTTTTAGACTGTGTACACCAGCCCCAGATATGATGAAGGCTGGTATACTGTCACTAGGAATTGCTATATACCCTGCCTGCCTGCCTACAGCTACAATAGTCCTGAGAAGGACTGTTGTGGTCACTAGAAAGCCTGTACTCCGACCTGGCTACCCTGCCTGCCTATATCCACCTAGATTAGTCCTGAGAAGGACTGTTGTGGTCACTAGTTTGCAGCCCTGCAAAACTCTCCCTGATTCATCAGACACTCTCCCTGCACTGACTGACTGGATCGCTGTGTGCAGAGCACAGCGCGGCCGGGTCTTATAAAGACTCGGTCACGCTGTGCGGCCGGCCAATCACGGCAATTCCACAACTAACATGGCTGTGGCATTGCAGTGACTGCCAGCCAATCCCTGCATGTAGGCTGGCTCTCTAAAGAGCGCCAACATGCAGGGATGAGGACCACGAGCACAGCACGAGTATCGCGAGATTACTCGGTACTCGCCGAGTAGCCCGAGTACAGTGATACTCGTGCGAGTACCGAGTAGTTACAAGCGTACTCGCTCATCACTAATAGGGGAACCTCCCGCCCTTCTCCCATGAGCCATGCACATAAAAAGCAGTTTTCTGCATTCAATCCATGTCAGACCTTGGGGCTGTCAGGATCCTGCTCATATAGGTACCAATACACATGGTCAGGTTTTTGAATACAACATATAGGGACTGCTCTGACAAGGGTTACCATGAAGAGGAAGAGCGGCTTAGCGTACATTTTTTGCAAAAAAGTATCAACTAAATACCCTGTTTTTATTACTTCTTTAGCAGCACTTGCTTTTTTCTGTTTTTCTTTAGAACAGAGTATTTTACACGTTTGTTTGACTGTATTTTGTGTTTCAGTCTTCTGGTGGTGTGAACACGGTCCTGCAGACACATTCACTGTGTGCATGGCTCATTAGTTTTTTGACAGTTTACACAGACCTATGTCCATGTGAAAAAAAAATGACAATTAGCACTAGTCTCAGCTATATATCGAATGAGACTCACCTATTCAAGTCTAGATGTGGAAAAAAAATTGGATCGCATACAGATCATCAATATTGCATCCAATTTTTTTCAAACGCATTGCAATTCTTGACATAGAAAACTGTATTGGTCTTGTAAATGTTATTAACCCCTGGTGTATTAGACAAGTGCCATACAGATGTTACATAGATGGAAAAAAATGGACAGATGGAAGAAAATGGTTGAGAACACAAATGAAAAAAATCATTCAATTTGTTGGATGAAAATCTGATTTTTTTAAATGTATTTTTTTCGAATTTAGCCAAGAGATGTTAAACTTCATCTTCAGCACTGACAGTGCTTCTGTTGACATGAATTCTTCTTCTCAGGCTACGTTCACACATCGCGTATTTTGCGCGTTTTTTTACGCGCGTATTTGCTCCAAAAACGCATGTGCGTCTGTGTTTTACAGCAAAGTGAATGGACATTCACTTTGTGCCTTGCAGACATCGCGTATTTAAACGCAGCGTTTTTGGAGCAAAAAACGCGCGCGTAAAAAGAATGAACATGTCAATTCTTTGCGTTTTTTTACGCGCGCGTTTCCATAGGCCCCATTATAAAAACGCGCGTCTAAATGCGCGATTGAAGTAGAAGCGAGTTGTTCTCTCGCGTATTCTTATCGCGTTTTTAAACGCGCATTTTTCCCTTGAAAAGACGCGCGTAAAAAAACGCGATAAAATACGCGAATGTGTGAACGCAGCCTCACAGTATGTAAATTGCATGTGAGCGGTCCTATAATGATCACCTTTAGTGGGAATCAGAGAGGGAACACTATAGTATGTTCCAGGTTGTGAGGATTCTTATTTTTCGCTCAATTCAAAGTTTGTGTACAATCCTAGTCAAAAGTCTTGAGACACAAATTGACTTTTTCTCATGTTCCAAACAGTCTGAAGGGGGCTTCATCAGAGAAAATAACTGCAAGGTATACAGACTGCAGAGGAGTGGAGTACAGTTAATTAACAGTTTGGGACAAAGGAAGAATGGTTGCCAGAGAAGAAAAGGTGAGCAGCAAAGCATCCTGAGACTATTCATGTGTAGGGTTGATTTTCATCCAAGGGAGTGGACTCACTCATAAATTTGCCTTGTCAAGCCTTAGTTTCAGGATTTGATCCAGTGACCTCTTGCTCCATGGTCAGTTCCCCTGTCTTCTGAGCTATGGTCCTTTTCCAATTGGTCCGACTGTTGATGTTTAGTTTACCTTTTTTGTTCCTGTGTTTTATCCTCTTCATGTATTTTTCATCAACCTGTTTTGGTTTGTCCTATTACAGCCTGGGTGAAGGTACTTTTATACCAGTGTTTTTAAAAGCGCCACGATCCAGTTTTTCAGCCAAAAATGGATCCAGAATGTATCCGGTTTTGAACTTAAACCGAATGGTACCAGATGTTGCCATACCGGTGTTATGCTGGATCCGTTTGTCGTTATTGTCCCGTTTTGGGTCTGTGCTTGAACACCTAACGCTATACTTTCAAGTCTTGGCACTGCGGCACTTCCGGGTACCACTCTGTGACAGATTCCGTGATTTTGTGATAGGCTGTTTCACCCCATCCATTACATCTGTGATTGGTTGCACCACAATGGGTTGGGCACAACAGCCAATCACAGACACTGTCACAGAGAGTGGGCATCTGTGATTAGCTGTTCACCAGGCAATGTAGTGAATATTTCATGAGGTTAATGAGGCAAGACTGGTAAGTATAATGCTTTATATGGGACTTCTCGGTGAAATCCATGTTTGGGGTCTGTGCCTGAACACTTATGTATTCCGTGCAGACCCTGAACTTTACATGACATGATGTTACCGTGCATTCTCAGTAGGCATGCCGGATAGTTTTACCGGATCCGGCATGATCTAATACAACCAGATCCGGCACCTACTGACTTCCAATAATAATCAATGTTGGATTCAGCAAGATACTATTTTTTTACCGAGCACAAAAATACGATGCATGCAACTTTTTTTGACTCATCAAAAAATTGCATCCGACCAGATGCTATCGAAAACAATTGAACGATCAGAAAACAGTTCCTTAAAGGACCCGTTTTTTTGCATGAAAACTAGATCTCTACCTCATTTGAAAAATGCTGGTGTGAAAGTAGCCTGAGTCAGCTGTGAGGTGGTGCTGTTAGTTGTGCAGCTAGGGTTTTATAGTCTTTACTGGGACCAGTTTTCCATTACCTGTATGTGAGTGAGGTATGTGCATAGCGTGAGAAAACTGCCATGAATAAGGAATAGTATCTGATGGTGGGTTTACACACACCAATTTATCTGTTCAATCTCTGAACCAATCTCTGGTTGCAGTGAAATCATGGATACACTGCTCCATGTTGTACACAGCCACAAAATGGAACAATGTATCCATGATTTCACTGCAACCAGAGATTGGTTCAGATATTGAACAGATAAATTGGTGTGTGTAAACCCACCATAAACATTCTCCAAGAGCAAATTCTCCCAATGTCCTGGAGCAAATTGGTGATGGATAATGCTTTTTCCAGTATGATAGAGACTATGTCACAAGGCAAAAATGATAAGTGGCCCGGTGAACAAAACATTAAAATATTAGGTCTATAAGCAGGAAACACCCCAGATCACAATCCCATTGAGAATAATGTGGTTAATAATCAAAAAGTGGGTGGACAAATAAAACAACAGAAATGTTGATTGTGATAAACTCCAAGTACTGAATAGAGAAGAATGGGTTACCATCAGTCAGGATTTCACAAAGAGGCCAATATTCAGCATGCAAGTGCAAATAGTAGAAGTCTTGGAAGATAAGGGGCAATGCTGAAAATATTGCGTTTACTTCTTACATAAACTTTATACATTTGACAATAAAAGTTTAAACCTTGAGAAATGCTGATAAATGTACTTCAGTAACCATAGAAACACCGGACTAAAAGGTCTAAAAGAAATGAAGCAGAATTTTCTGAAAACCACAATGAAAACATTTGACCACGACTGTACATGGACAACCTCAGACAACCCTTGTTAATGGTGACACTGACATACCACAACAATTCTCAGGAAAGTCATGTCACCAAAAAAATTATGCAACTTGTTTGTGACTTGCTGTTGCATGATAATTTTATAGCTGTAATTTGCTTGTGAAAATAGAGTTAAAGGGAAACTCCAGTGAGAGAAAACTTTTTAGTACAATTCCTGCCCTGCTACATGATGAAGTAGAGCCGTACACTGCAGTTCTAGGATCTATAGATCTCTTACAAATCGATAAAATCATACCTGCTCCTCTGATTTGGCCCCCACCTCATGGAACCTAGAATCTTCAGCCTGGCAGCTTCATGTAGGAGCAGAAAGCAGGAAGTGTGTCAGGGGCGTGGATGATGGGATCTGCAGGATCAGCCTACATTCACTCACCCTCACATTTCGGTATAGGGAGGGGGCGTGGCCGCCGGCCCCATGCTCACACATACAATCCAGCCCCGGATATACTATCCTATGTGACACGGGGGTCCTGACTTTAAATAGAATTCATGTCACCAAGTAGATACAAATACATGCTGTAATCCTCTGCTGTATGATGATGCAAAATGTGTACTGTTAGTGTGAGGATACAATAAGAGGCAAATCATTACATTGATCAATTCAGCCTTGCATGGTCTCCCCTTCCTCTTAGGAACATGGTATCTTCTTATCTCTCCAACGTTCAATGGATCATCATCATCACTCCTCAATGGAATGTAGGATGATCCTGCAGCTCCCAACATCCATGCCCCTGATACACCTCCTCTTCTCACCAGCAGCATAAAGCTCTCATGCTGAAAATTTTAGGTTCCATGAGGTGGGGGCCAGAGCAGAAGAGCAGGTATGATTTTATCGATTTATAAGAGATCTATAGATCCTAGAACTGCAGTGTACGGCTCTGCTTCATCATGTAGCAGGGCAGGGACTGTACTAAAATGTTTTCTCTCAGTGGAGTTCCCCTTTAAGGCCAAAAAATAATGGCACCCTTCAAATTGTTCCAGAAAATGAAGAATTTTTCAACATGTTTTGTAATAAATATGTTTATTTCCTTTTAGTGTATTGGAACAACACAAAAAAACTTAGGGAAAAACGCAAATTGGACATAATTTCACTTCAAAAAGCTGGATAAAATATTTGGCACCTTTCCAAAATTGTGGGTAAACAACTTTGTCATGCTTGTTCAAACTGTGGCAAGTAACAGGTGTGGACAATATGTAACCAGATAAAGAGGGGAAAAATTGACTCAATCTTTGCATTGTGTGCATGTGTGTGGAGAACAGAAAGAGGAGAAGAAAACTGACTGTTGATATTTTTCAACAATTTTGGTTCTCAAATCCTCAATCTCAAGGCTACAAGTCCATCATCAGAGATCTAGATGTTCATTTGTCCACGGTGTGAAAAAAAAATCAAGTTTACAATTCATGGAAAGGTTGCTAATGTTCTTGGATGTCAACGGCAGTGAAAAAGTGATGAAAGATTGCAACACAAGATAGTCCAGATGGTGTTTAAGCAGCCCCAATCAAATTCCAAAGCAATTCAACCTGTCCTGCAGGCTCAGGTTACATCAGTGTCAGTGAGATCTATCTGTCAATATTTGATTGAAATTAAATGCTATTGCAGGAGACCTAGGGGGACCCCACTGCTAATACAGAGACATAAAAAAGTTAGACTGCAGTTTGCCAAAATGTAGGTGAGTAACCAAAATCCTTCTGGGAAAGTGTCTTGCTGATGTGATTGATGAGACCAAGATAGAGCTTTTTGGTAAAGCACATCATTCTACTTTTTACTGAAAATGGAATGAGTCCTACTAAGAAAAGAACACACTGCCTATCTTCAAATATTTGTAATTTTCAAATCTTTTGGGGTTGTTTTGCTGTCCCTGGCACTGGGGTCCTTGACTGTGCAATACATCATAGAATCTGAAGATTACCAAGGGATTTTGGGTCACAATGTCATAAAGCTGGGTTTGTGTCGTAGGTGATGGGTCTTCCAGAAAGACAAAGACCCCAAACTTACTTCAAGAAGCAGCCAGAAATGGATGGAGGCTAAGCGATGGAGAGTTCTGAAATGGACGCCAATGGGTCCAGGTCTAAATTTTATTAACACCTGTGGAGAGATTTTAAAATTGCGGTTAGGATAAGGCGTCTTCAAATATGAGAGACCTGGAGCTGTTTGCAAAAGAAATGAAGTCCAAATTCCAGTTGAGAGATATAAGAAGTTTGTTGATGGTTATAGGATGGTGCCAAAAGGTTGCCTGGACCATTTTGGGGGTTTTGTGTGAAATATTGTCTAATTTGCCTTTTTTCTCTGTTTTTTTCCTGTTTATTGTTCAAATACACACAAGGAAATAAGGAAATGAACTTGTATACAATCTACTCATATATCCCTCTTACCGTTCAGAAACATTTTTAGTGGACTTCAAGCTCATGGCAAGGACATATAGACTATATCCTACACACATGTTAACTACCACCAGGTTTCCTTCTAAAATGATCCTGACCCTAATGAATCACTAGAGATCTTTTGACACAACAGATGTTTCCTGTCTACAATCACATTTTTAAAATATGTGACAATCGCAGGATAATACTTCAATCGTGATGTCATTTTTTTCACTCCAAAGTACAATTAACTGCAGTAGCCTAAAGAAAAAGGTTGGGGGAATCTACTTAATTCTGGCATAGATACATAAAAGTGTCCATGGTCAGAAAGAACAAGTCCCCTATTTGGTAGTTAAGCATTCAATGATTAAACATTTACATTTTCGCATTTTCTTTTATGGGCCATTTTTTGATTGGGGTTAAATGGTACAATTAAAATATAATAATGATTAATGACCTAGAATGATTTTTAAACGAAATCTCTCAGCAGATTCCTGCTTCATGAACCATGACGGATGCATGATTCACAGAACGGCTTATGTATTACAATCATATATGTTTAACTCTGAAGATCGGCCATGGATGAGGCAGCTAGTCTAAGAGGCAGGTCCCTGCCAGCTTTTCCCACATTTAGGCAGGCTTCACATTTGCATTCGGTACTGTGAATGCGGCGTATATTGTTCGCATGCGTTCACATGAAAATGTGATGTGAGCCGCCCTGCCATCCAATCAGCGGCGGTGGCCGGGAGGCGGAGATCAGCTGCGGAGATCTTTCCCCCGCTGCTGCCGCTGATGTCTTCATCCCTGCCGCTACCACTGGTTAATGCCGGGAAGCGCGCGGTTTGCCCCGCTATAAATGATCATGATGACATTGCATTAGTGGAACGGGAAAACCGACGCTGACTTTCCCGCCGGCTATTTTAACCAGCGGCGGCGGCGGCAGGGAAAGGAAGAAAGGAAGAAGAAGAAAGAAGAGGGAAAGAAGAAGAAGAGAAAAGGATAGGAAAGAAGAAGAGAACGTCAGGAGAAGATTTACCTCCGGATGACCCCTTCGTCTGCTGCGTCTGTGTGCTTGCCAGCAGATGGCAATGCGCACAGATGCACTCTCATTCATTTCTTGTGCACAGTTGTCTGCATGCGCATAAAGCAAGCACACAGCTACATTTTTGATCACTAATATACACCTTCTGTGAAAAATGTTATTAAAAGTGATGAAAATATTTTATGCAGCCCAAATATGATCAAATTAAAAAGTTCAAGCGTTCAAACTACTCCCATGACTGAAAAATAAGAAAAATGATGTGGTTTGCAGATAATGGAACACAAACCCAAATTAGTTTTTTTTGTTTAAAAAGTTTTTTTAAAAGATTCCTAAACTGTAAAAAAAAAAAAAAAAAAAAAAAACACTATATGTTTGGTAACATAATACGTGTTACAAGGTCATCTTTACCATGTAATAAACGCCATAAAAATGAGACCCAAAAACAAGGTCAGAATTGCAATGTTTTTGTACATATGTACACCATATGGTAAATAAATAACATTTATTTCTATAGTGCCAACATGTTCCATAGCACTTTACAATGTCATTCAGATGGGTAAAGCAAAATGCCAACAAAAATTAAAATAAAAAGTGTAGATCTTTGAAGAGTAGGAAAAAATAAAATGTGAAAATGAAAATCGGTGTTAGAATTCTTTAGTAAACAATCTTTAATTTAGTGTTACTTTTATTTTTAATATAAATTGCACATATTTAATAAATTTCACATGATAAATATCAACCAGAAAACTAATAAAACATTACGTCATTTCATCCACATGCTGACCACCCCTTGCCCAGGCCTTTCTGATCAGTATTCTCTTTGGTCGCTGCACTTTGAATAAGTCTATTATTCTCACAATTGCTCCTGGGAGTTGTAGTCTTCTCGCTCCGTGCTGCGCTCTTGTCTAGATGCACGTAGCTCAGTGGTGAGAAGAAGACGCTCATAGATTGGGAGAGGTGAGAAGGAATTAGGGTGCCCTTTACTAGGAAGGACAAGGGGGCAGTGGGGCTGGGAGCTGCCAGTATGTGAAGCTCCTTCTGTCCATGTCAGCCACAGGGCACATTGGCTCTAGCTGTATGCCAGTGCAGCAATAATGGGCACTAGTCATCCACTTGCCTCTTGGGTGGTTTGAGTTTCTTTGTTAAAGGGTGTACTTATGTCCTCTATTTACTTACAGCAATTGATATTACTCTTTATGGATTATGCAAATTGCCTCTCCAAGGAGGACTTGAACTCTAGCACCACCTATATGAAGTAGCAATCTTAGGGTGGCTTCACACCACGGTAAGGTTCGATCCGCGGCTGTCAGGTGTAAACCAGACAGCCCCGGACTGGATTTTGGCCCTATAGTATCTATGGGGCCGGATGGAAGCTCGCTGCCATCCGGTTTCCATATCTCCAGAAGAATCCGGGAGAATTTGGATTTTTCTGCCGGAGACAAAAACGTTGCTTGCAATGTTTTTGTGTCCGGGGAGAAAAATCTCCCCAAATTGCTGTTACCTGGGGATTCTCCCGGATACCCCGAATCTGGCGCTCCCTAACATGGGAAGCCCTATGGGGCCAGATTGTCCCGGTCCAGGAGGATCCGGGAACTGGACACCTGCGGCTGCATGCCGCTGTTGTTTCAGGACCAAGGCTATCTCCCCGCGAGCTGTGGTCTTGATTCAGCAGCAGCTGCAGCTGTGTCCGACTGCACACCGGATCGGAGGGTATATTTGCCCTCCGGTTCTGTGTGCTGATCCATGCGGGGCTGTCAGGTTCATCCCGACAGCCTCGGATCGACCTTACCTTAAGCCAGCCTTAAAAGTCAATATTGACCCTTTAGGGCTCTGTGCCGTCGATGCGGATATATCAAAATATTGTAACATTTCTGATTTCTCTGCTGCATTTCTACCAGTTCTCTAAATGCTGAGCTCAGTACAACTGCCATTACCACTGATTGACAGCTTTCTGTGTACACTGTGCATAGGTAAATGGGGATAGGGATGGTGGTGATGGGGTTATGCAGAGCTCATGATTATGAAGGATTACATGGCAGCAGGTTTACAAGTTTCTAAATGATAATCTCTTGCTGATAAAACATTGATTTTATGAAAACTATAATAAGCAGCCCAGTGATACATCACCGGAATCAGGCTGTGTGTCCCAATATCATGCTTCTCTCTTAGGTGGCAAAAACCTGATGACAGGTTCAATTTAGAGGGAAAACATGGTCATCTGACCAGGAAAGGTCGGTCCTACTTGTGCATTAAACACATGTAGCAAGTTTATCTGGTTATGGGATTGAGCAAGCAGTCTGCCTAGTATTGTTTTTTATCTGTAAAGATCTGGCACTGATTTATTTCCCTGTTTGGAGACTGAGGTGATAGAGATTGGCAGTCTCCACATACATGATTAAATACACAGTGTATCAGTGTAGTCACCTATTATTATCTATGCAACAGATCTGCACAGCATCTTTATCATGAACACAGTATATGTCAGCTTCTAGCCCTTCTAGTGAGAGCACACACCCTCATAGCTAACACTTTAACCAATAAACTTGTACAAGCATTGGCTTCCCTCACCCAAGATGGCCGCCAGTGCCTCATGATATGAGTGCCCAGGCCCAGACCATCCCAGTCAGATGACTGAGGCTGACAGCACCGCCCCAGCACCGCCTAGCACCGCCTCTGCCCTCAGTACTATGGAGTCAGCGTGTCCACACTCAGCCGCTTTACAGCATGCGTTTTCTGGATCAGAGAACTGCTGAGCCTTGTGGTTCCACAGGATCATTGAGTCCCAAGTGTGGTGAGTTACTAGCTGCAATGTTCACAGCCCAGGGTGCAACTAGCACTGAGTCCGGGGAGATAGTGTGAGCTGGGTTACACTTGTATTACTGACATTGTGCTCACTTGGTATAAACATTGCTGTATAGGTGCACTGCTGTGAGGCAATCATGGGATGGTGCTGTGTATTGTACTGTGAATATATCACTTGGTTGACACTGTGCAAATGTTTATGTGTACAGTGTGTGTGTGTATATAATATTTTTATAATATATATATATTATATATATATATATATATATATATATGTTTCAGAGCTGAGATTTGCAGAAGATGATTGAGAATCTGCTGTTTCTTTCCCTATTCTGTACAGAGCTGCCTTGATTTTTAGTTTTTGCTTTGATATTAGTTGTCCTCAGCCATTACTGACCAGCTATTATTATGATGCCTCCTAATGTAGCGCTTCCACACATCATCATCTCTGTCCCCATCGGGGCTCACTATCTCTGCCTTTGTAGTGAATGGATCTCTGTTTTGTCTGTGACATCTCTATCTGTCATGTCTGATAATTAAGCAGTATATTGCTGTGTGAGGTGACATTCTTGCCAATAAACTCTTACTTTTCATACCATCACTGTACAAAGTCCATCAGAAATGCAACTTATGGGCTTGTTACATTCCTCCCTGTTGTCTAGCATTTTTCCTTCTGTAACACCTCTACACCTACATATTTAAGGGTTTCATGTGCAGTTACCACTACTCTTAAGTCCCCGTTACACGGCACGACATCGTGAACAATATTGCTTAAACGTCGCTGGAGTCGTAGAAACGACATCGTTAGGAATCGTTGTGGATACCGAGATACGACTACAATAAATCGTTGGATTCTTGATAGCAGATTTGAGAACATGTTCTCAAATCAGACGATCCTCGATCAGCCAACCTGCTCCATCGTTGTGTGTGACACCACGATAACGATGTTGTTCATGACTTGACCCATTCACATCAGTGAACAAGTATCATTCGCTGGATTGTACGAACAATAGCTGGTCACAACATCGTTGGTGCGTCATCCACGATATCTAGACGTGTGACATTCACCAACGATGTCAAAATGATGTCTGAAACAACCGCACGCCCACAAGATCATTAGCGACATCGTTTCAATGTCGTGCCGTGTAGTGGTACCTTTACATGTAGGTGAGGGGACATGTAAATCACTTCTAGAGAAGGAAGAAAACTGTCAAAGTAAAGATACCTATAGGTGACATCTTATAGCCAGTATCCAACTGGCCCATTAAAGGGATCCTGTCTCCATTGTTTTGCTTCTAAACCCTGCCCATCACCTTTAAAGGGAACCAACCAGCAGGATTTTGGCCTATAAAGTGAAGCCATTGCCTTACAGACACTGGGATGCTAAGTGCAATCATACCTTTACTTCAATGATTCCCTGTTTGTTTGCAGAGAAAAGTGTCATAAAACTCCTGGAAAGCAGGGCAGTAGATGATTGAAAGTGAGCAGCACTGGTCACTATTCTGAGTTGTTTTTTTTGTTTTTTCCTCCCATGCGGGCAAGCATTTTGACTGTAAGCCAAACTCTTCCCCCCCTCCCTCCCTTTTATCTCTACCTTCAGTTTTGTTAGGCACCCTGTGGCTGGATTATAGATAATAGGGAGAGGAGAAAAGGGTTTGGATTACAGCTGAAAGGCTTGCCCACAGGGGAGAAAAAAACAACCCAGAACACATCAAGGCACACATCAATCATTGCTGACCTGTTTTCCAGGAGTTTTATGACACTTTTCTCAGTAAACAATCATGGAATCATTCAAGTAATGTATGATTGCATTCAGCATCCAGTGCCTGTGATGGTGGGTTTACACACACCAATTTATCTGTTCAATATCTGAACAGATCTTGGTTGCAGTGAATCATGGACACATAGTTCCATTTTGTGGCTGTGTACAACATGGAGCAATGTGTCCATGATTCACTGCAACCAGAGATCTGTTCAGATATTGAACAGATAAATTGGTGTGTGTAAACCCCCATAAGGAACTGGCTTCACTTTATGTGCCTAATCCTACTGATTGGTTCCCTTTAACATCATGTGAATGGGTTCCACCCTTTATATCCCCAGATGTACCCCTGCATACGTCAGAAAAAGAGTTTTATACTTGTCCTGTGCTGTATGTAAATTGTACAGTCCAGTCCGACAGGTGTCTCCTCTCCAAATTGTGATCAGCGCCACCCTGCTCTCTTTAAACTCTGCCACTTCTAACTACACCATGTGCCCGAAGTCTCACGCCTGCGCAGTGTAATCAATACATGTTCAATAGTGCACAATGAGACACCTGGTTTGATTCCGATTTCACTGTGCAGGTGTGAGACTTTGGGAACTGTGTGGATGACATAGAGACGTCATCCACTTACTTGTAGTTAGAAGTGGTGGCATTTAAAGGGAGTGGGCAGTGCTGATCACAATCTGGGGGCACTCAATTTACCTGCAGTGCGGGACAAGTAGAAATCTCTTTCTGAAGTACTCGGAAGCACAGCTGAGGATATAAAGAGGTTACAGGAACCTCATTCACATGATGCTAAAGGTGATGGGCAGGGTTTAGAACCCAAAAAACTGGTGATATGTACCTTTTAAGGAACCTTAAAACTTGATGAGTGATATTAGCTGAGCGAGAGTCTCAGAGAGAAGACAGCGCTTCTTCGCTCTCTGAGTTTTTCGCTCTTAGGGTACCTTTCACACGTACATTTGTAGCTTGTCACCAGGTAACTTACTGTTGCAGTGAAATCATGGATACATGATTCCATTTGTACACAGCAACAAGATAGAACATGTATCATGATTTCACTGCAACAGTGAGTTACCTGGTGACAGCTACAAATGTGCCGTGTGTAAGGTACCCTCAGGGTTACTATTAGTGATGATGGGATACCAAGTAGACTCAATATAGTGCCAGGACCCCAATAACGCTGGTGCTACATGGTGACTGCCTACATGACACATCGCATTGCCAGAGATCACAGTGTGCCCATGTTATATTTTAACATCAGATAGCAAATGCTGTCACTTTGCAAACTGTAAGTTGCCATGTCTGCTATATGCAAGTGGCCAATAATCAGTCACTGTGTAGCTCCTAGTTACAAATAAGGCCCAATACACATTGGACTAATGTCAGCTGAATCCTCCGATATCGACGAGATAGACTGACACCACAGTAATGTGTATGGAGGCGCGGGCCGACTCATTGAGGGGGAGAGGTCGATCAGGTATGTCTGATTTCGGACAAGCAATCACATTGTTCTCCTGGAGAAAAGACACCGTCTAGTGGCTTTTTCATGGAGGACACAGAAGGATTTGACTGAACGAGATTTCTAACCAGATTATAGAATTGGTCTGAGTTCACTTTTTGCACCAACAGACTCGAAGTCTCATTGCGACATCAAAAAATCTTTTTAAGCCAGTTTCACTCATCCGTTATTTGGAATTCAGGGGGATGTAGGTGAAACCTGTGTCCCCCTGGATTCCTCCGCAATGATGCAGCTGGATGCACCTGCACCTGTATTAGCACTGAACCGTCTCACATATCAGCAATACCTGTGCGGGAGCATCGCGTTGCATCAGTTGATTACCTTTTTCCGCAGGATCTGGTGGAAAATGACATGCCGTCTAGGGGATGTGTCATTTAGAACTGCGTTCTAAGCATGTGCAGTTCAAAAACCCAGAATCAGCATACAGATCCAGTGGGATCCGGAGTCTTGCGTATCCTGGTTACATAGAGCCACATTTTAAATCAACCCGGAGTGCCCGGATGCGGGTGTTCACAGTTTTTGACATGGACACCAAAATCGCAACATGTTGAGATTTTGGTCTCGGTAAAAACCATGGACACCCGGATCAGGGGGAAATGGGAACAATGTGATGCACCATCAAGTGCCTGTGGCCCCATTGAGAGTCAGTGGGACCGAAAACTGATCGGGTGCATCCAGTTTAAGCTGAAATCACACGGATGCCAAAAAATGGATGTGTGGAAGCAGCCTTTCTCGCTATAGTACAGCTTTCTTTCAGATATCTCTTTGTGCTACAATCATTGTGTTTAGCAAATTGATTTTTTTTTAAGTATGTCAGATCAATTTTACAGCAGATTAGCCAAATTTTAATCAAATGGGTATTTACATAGACACCAATTACAGTTGATTGGACAGAAATTGGTCAGAGATCTGTGTGTGAATAGACTGTTTATTATTTTTTTTTTATTTATAATGAACGGTGTTTATTTTTTCAACTTAACTAATAATGTAACTAAAATTCCTTCTTTAATCATAATTCACTTAGGCTGGTTTCACACTTGCATATTTTTCAATTCGTGTGGTTGCATGAAATTCATGAAACCACATGGATAGTCATGGACAGACACGGATGGCGTCCCAACCTTGTCATAATGGATCTGTTTTGTCACCTGGTATTTGGGGGGGCTTTATCTGGGTTCTGATAATGCTCTGTTTAAGAAAATGCGTCTGTTTTCCATAGAGCTCCATTTTAAACCTTGACGTGTAGCCACGGATCCATGTCTGTCCATGCACCCCATAAGTTAAAGAAGACAGCACCTTCTTTAGCTTATGTGGATGTGATGATTTCCAGGTGGGTCTCCATGGAGTTGGCCGTGCGCCTCAATGAAGGAATGAACACTATGACCCCGCATTGCCACGGGGTGCTGTGAATCTCTTGTTTGGTTGGGATATTGTCCATGATCTTGCAGATTTTTCATGCAAACCCAAAAATCAAACATTTCATATAAAAATATGCAGATCGTGACAAAACGGAGACACATGGATGTCCAATCCGTGTCCATAGGATAACATACAAGCCAAAAATGGATCATTGTCCATTCTTTTCAAAACGGATGGACACGGATTGCAAAATCTGCAAGTGTGAAACCAGCCTCACTCACTTAATATCATTTTTTATTATAATCTAGAAGGGGTCTGTATGTGTCATTTCTGTAACGCTCTACTTAGTATAAGCGCTGGCTCTATGGGGTGAGCGGCTGGGTCCTGGGTTGTGCAGTCTCTGCTGCCGCTTAGCACTTCCTTCCCCATCAGAGATCAGTTTGGTCATGTCACAGGTCTCCCAAGCGTCATCACAAAATAATGGTGGGAGTTCCTCTGTCAGTAGATCCTCCCTTCTTCATTTCCAGTTAGTATAGGAACTGAGGAGTAGAAGGATCAGAGGTGAGAGCTTGCTATCACACTGAATCTGCTGATTGTGATATGTTGTGTCTAGTGTTTGTTACATTCCATAAATTTCTCATTTGTGTCATTATTTCTATATTCTACACTGAGAGTCTTTGTTTTCCTGTGACCCCAGGAACTTGCAGTCTATCACTGTTTCTGTATCTCTAGATGACTCTATACTCTGTATCAGGGAAGCCTGCGTATCCATGATAGACATGTAACTTGCTCACGTAGCTGGATATACAAACCCAGCATGTTGCAACCCGACATCTCTATCATTGTGTGCTGCTGGCTCCAGCCAAGACTGTGTGAGTGAAAGGGGATAGCAGCATGTAGTTTGTTAATGGGGATGGGCTTAGGGTTGTCAAAGAGCAAATGTATTGAGGAACGTCAGCAGGGATTTGCTGAGGACTAATGGTGTAATATGTTAGTCATCCATTATGTGCCCCCTCTCTTTGCAGCCTCTCAATGAAGACTGATGCCGGCGATCGCGTGATGTCACTCAACAGACTGTGTAATTGTGGGTGATCAGCAGAGCAGCGGGGTGCGAGCCCCTGGAGGAGCCTGGCATTCAACTTCTACTCCGTCACCACATTGTCCTCACTTCATAAAGAGTTCTACAGCAAGAAAACCCCAGTCCAGTGACTATTTCTGGGTAATCAAAGGCGACCGTATCGTCCGCCAACGCGTTGTCCCCAACCGGAGGAGACGGATGAGCTGTCATCTGCTCCTGGACACCTGAAGGGCTACCACTAATGGAATAGTGGATTGATAAAGCTTTCTAATTGCCAGGATTACAACACTGCCTTTACATTTTCTCCTCTAATAGGAGCTGGAACAGCAGGGTGGACATGGCCGGCATTATTAGCAGTTTCATTCTATTATTTCTTCTATTACAAGACAGCTGTTATTGTTTCAGGAGCCCCCTCTCCGTATTTAAAAGGTAAGTGATGCGTTCTACCTTCTTCACCATTATATCTCAGATGCATCATACATTACATATAATATCAAAAATTGATATTTTTTATTAATCTTTAACTTTTATATTCCTATGATATTAGAGACTTCCATATAATCGACTCTTACGTACTTGGCATATCGGCTTTATTAGCTTACACCCTACAACATCTCCCCAAAACAATATTTGATTAGAAGAGGGAAAAAACAAAATGTGTCCTCGGCTTCTTCTGGAAGAGAATCAGATTTTAATTTCTTTTCTGGGTTTTGAGAGATGGCTTTTATGTATAGTGTATGAATGTATGCTGTTTATATATCTTACAAGTGGTAGTGTTGTAGAATTGTCTTTTGTAGTTGTATCATGATGGTTTTACATGATTAGTTTTGCAGATATTTTATCCTCTGAGAAGTTTTCATAACCAGATCCTAATTCCTCCTATGTAACATACTGTATATTTTCTTATCCATCTTCTTCTCCAGTGATTTCCTCCCAGCCTCCGTCACGTCCGCACTCCATCAAATGACACTTTGCCATCACAGTTTTGTTCGAGTCATCATCATCCCCGGATATAAAATAAATTATCATCTGATCCCAAGAAAATTGTATTGAAATCCAAGTCTTCCTTTCACTCCGACATTCTGAATGCATCTATCTCCATAATCATAGCATAAAATATTAATGTGCGCATATATAATTCACCACAGAGCCCAGAATATCTCTCCATATGGTACCACCTCTTTCTATGGTAGACGTTCTCCACCTTGTATTAGTCATCCCTGGCTGGGCTTCAGGCACTTCTTCTTATTACTCAATACATAATACCTATTTCAGGTAATATTTTGTGTCCACGCTGTATTACCAGAGCTGGGCGACATTACATCGGGAAAGTTTGGCATTGTGTGTCCTCTCTCTGTGTCTGCTGGTAGCTCACGCAGTGTGTAAACGTTTCCCTATGTATGTGTGGGTGTATGTGTGTGTGTGTATATATTTGCATATGTGTGTGCGTATATGTATATATATAAATATATGTATATATATTTCTGTGTTTTGTGTAGTATATATATTTCGTGTGTGTATGTTCACACATATATATATATATAGCTCTCTCTCTCTCTCTCTCTTCTCTCTCTCTCTCTCTCTCTCTCTTCTCCTCTCTCTCTATATTATATATATATATATATATATATATATATATATATATATATATATATAATGTAGTATTGTATATATTGTGTGTGTGTGTATATATATATATATATATATATTACGCGTGGGTGGTTGTGTGTATGTATATTATATATATTAGTGTATTTATGTGGATTAATGTGTGTATCGCAGCATTCTCAAGATGCATGTGAGTGCCATATTTCTGTAGCTCGGCTCCAGGGAAGTCCATTTACTTGTACTAATAAACTGTTTGATCCTCAGATCAATCCTAATTAACCAGATATACTGCATTCTCTCAGTTTGCTCTATTATTGGTTCTCTGATTTGCTCCACTTTCTCCATAAGAATTGCTATTACTTTACCCTAACAACTTGGTAAAAAAAACACAATAAGCTAAAACAGATGTTACACCTCAGGTCAAGGAATTGGGCCATGTTTCTATCTCTACTATTAAAAACGTACGGTACCTTTAAATATAAGTCTCTGTTCACACTTATATCATAGATCTTTCAGGATGGTAACATGGTCATATCTTATACAGGACAGATACCACCAGTACCTAATGGATGTGGCATTGTGGTGCCAGTCATCGTGATGCTAAATATTGTGCTGCGTCAGGCAATTCCTTCAATCAAGCCTGAAGACGGAGGCTCGGAACGTCATCCTCTATGAAGTTGATACATTGTTGTTGTATTTTTTTAATTCTTTTCAGTTTATATTTTATTTTACTTTTTTACCTATTAGTTTTTTAGAATACGGTATATGTGTCTAAGGGAAAAGTAAGTGCAGACAATATAACAGCTGTTTGCAGCTTATAGGGGATTTCCCTCAAACAAAGTTCATTTTAATAAATAGATCTTGGAATAATAATTATTTTCACAATTGGATGTTTAAAAATTTTTTCCTGTGCTGAGATAATCTTATATGTGTGTCCCTCCTATGTACTGTGTAACGGATGTGTCTGACCGTACAGTGAGAGTTTGTGAACAGCAGTTTTCAGCTCTTTCCACAGATTCTGATTGGATTCAGGTCTGGACTTTGACTTGGCCATTCTAACACCTGGATACTTTTATTTTTGAACCATTCCATTGTAGATTTTGCTTTATGTTTGGGATCATTGTCTGTTGAAGATAATCTCCGTCCAGTCTCAGGTCTTTGCAGACTCCAACAGGTTTTCTTCCAGAATGTTCCTGTATTTGGCTCCATCCACCTTCCCATCAATTTTAACCATCTTCCCTGTCCCTCCTGAAGAAAAGCAGGACCAAACCATGATGCTGCCACCACCATGTTTGACAGTGGGGATGGTGTTTTGAGGGTGATGAGCTGTATTGCTTTTACACCAAATATATCGTTTTGCATTGTGGCCAAAAAGTAACATTTTGGTTTCATCTAACCAGAGCACCTTATTCCATATGTTTGGTATATCTCCTAGGTGGCTTGTGGTAAACTTCAAACAAGACTTTTTATGAATATCATTGAGAAATGGCTTTCTTCTTGACATTCTTCCATAAAGGCCAGATTTGTGCTGTGTATAGGATTGTTGTCCTCCCACCTCAGCTGTAGATCTGTGCAGTTCATCCAGAGTGATCATGAGCCTTTTGGCTGCATCTCTGATCAGTCTTCTCCTTGTTTGAGATGAAAGTTTAGAGGAATGGCCGGGTCTTGGTAGATTTGCAGTGGTCTGATACTCCTTCCATTTCAATATGATCACTTGCACTGTGCTCCTTGAGATGTTTAAAACTTGGGAAATCTTTTTGTATCCAAATCCGGCTTTAAACTTCGCCACAATAGTATCTCAGACCTGCCTGGTGTGTTCCTTGGTCTTCATGATGCTGTCTGCACTTGAAACAGAACCCTGATGGTGGGTTTACACACACCAATTTATCTGTTCAATATCTGAACAGATCTCTGGTTGCAGTGAAATCATGGATACATTGCTCCATGTTGTACACAGCCACAAAATGGAACAATGTATCCATGATTTTACTGCAACCAGAGATTGGTTCAGAGATTGAACAGATAAATTGGTGTGTGTAAACCCACCATCAGACTATCATAGAGCAGGTGCATTTATACAGAGACTTGATTACACACATGTGGATTCTATTTATCATTACCGGTCATTTAGGACAACATTGGATCATTCAGAGATCCTCACTGAACGTCTGGACTGAGTTTACTGCACTGAAAGTAAAGGGGCTGAATAATATTGCACACCCCACTTTTCAGTTTTTTATTTGTTAAAAAAGTTTAAAATGTGCAATAAATTTCGTTCCATTTCACGATTGTGTTCCACTTGTTGATTCCTCACAAAAAAATTAGAATGTATATCTTTGTTTGAAGCCTGAAATGTGGCAAAAGGTTGTAAAGTTCAAGGGGGCCGAATACTTTCACATGGCACTGTATGTGTCCTTGCTATATACTGTGTAATGGATGTGTCTGATCATATAGGGACATGGCTGATCATACCACATCTCCTGGGCTGAGATAATCTTATATATGTGTCCCTGCTATATACTGTGTAATGGCTGTGTCTGACCGTGCAGGGACATGGTCTAATCATACCACATCTCCTGTGCAGTGGAGGAAGCAACAGAGTGTACAGATATTACAGCACGAGATTGCAAAAAAAAACAGGAACAGGATGAAGCCGGGGGGAAGGATGGAGCTGGGGGGCAGGATGGTGGCGGGGGGCAGGATGGAGGAGGGGGCCAGGATAGGGACGGGGGAGGGGACAGGATGGAGGCGGGGGGAGGGACAGGATGAAGTCGGGGGGAAGGATGGAGCCAGGGGCAGGTTGGTGGCGGGGGAGCAGGAAGGGGGGCAGGATGGAGGAGGGGGCCAGGATGGGGACGGGGGGGGCACGGTATGGAGACGTGGGAGGGACAGGATGAAGCCGGGGGGAAGGATGGTGGCGGGGGAGCAGGATGGAGCAGGGGGAAGCAGGATGGTGGCAGGGGGAAGCAGGATGGTGGCAGGGGGGGCAGGATGGTGGAGGGGGCAGGATGGAGCGAGCTGGGCAGGATGGAGGCGGGGGCAGGATGGAGGAGGGGGCCAGGATGAGACGAGGGGACAGGATGGAGCCGGGGGGAAGCAGGATGATGGCGAGGGGGCAGGATGGAGCTAGCAGGGCAGGATGGAGCTAGCAGGGCAGGATGGAGCGATCGGGGCAGGATGGGTGGCGAGGGGGGGCAGGATGGAGCGGGGGGGGGGCAGGATGGATGGGGGAGGGCGGGGGGGGCACGATGGAGGTGTGAGGGCAGGATGGAGGCAGGGGGCATCATGGAGCCAGGGGGGTGGGGGGGCATGATCCCCCTTGCCCCCTTTGTTTCACCTGTCTTCTCCAGCTACAGAGTCGCACTGTACAGCGGTCATGTGACAGGGCGGCTGTATGACATCACATCAGCCCGCCCTGTCACATGACCGCTGTACAGTGCGACTCTGTGGCTGGCTGGAGAAGACGAGAGAAAACAGCGGGAGGCGAGGGGGGAGGCGGCGCGTACCGTTGCCGGGGTCGGAGCGAGCCGGTGGACAGGTGAGTATCCTCAGATTTTTTTATTTTTACTTTTACTTTAAAGGAACGGGGGGCCGCAGGGAGCGCGGACAGGAGGAGCGGGGAGGGCTAGTGAGGAGAGCTGCGCGCGCGGGCTCTTTTGCATACTGAGAACTTCCGTCTGCAGCGCGCAATTTCGGCCTCAGACGGAAGTGGCCATTAGACAATTATGTAGTAGATTATCTCAGCACAGGAGATGTGGTATGATCAGACCATGTCCCTGTACAGTCAGACACATCCATTACACAGTACATAGCAGGGACACATATATAAGATTATCTAGATTAGAGTTTGATCTGCCGTTGGTATGCACGTGGTCAGCCCCTCTTAATAGGGATTTTCTGAGCATCCACAGTTTTTTCATTGAAACCGTTCAGTCAGCGGCAAATGCCGTTAATTTGCTGAGGTAATTTTGAGTAATTTCACCCCATGCTTCCTGAAGCTGCTCCCACAAGTTGGATGGCTTGATGGCACTTTTTACGTATAATATGGTAAAGCTGCGCCCACAACAACTCAATGGGGTTGAGATCTGGTGACTCCGCTGGCCACTCCATTACAGATAGAATACAAGCTGCCTGCTTCTTCCCTACATAGTTCATGTGTGGTACCCCTGCGGACTGGTGGCCACAGAATAAAACACCAGCTGAGATGGTGAACCATGTACCCCAAACCAAACACCCAACAAGCTCCCGAATTCCTATACCTAAGACTTTATGCCAGGCAAGGGAGAGGTGGGAGAGAGCTGAGTGATGGGTGGAGCTTAGAGGAGACACCGTGGAAGGGGGAGGAGCTACAGTAGTTATCTCAGGGAGAGAGTGACAGTATGTCAGTCTGAGTTGGAGCTGGAACAGAGGATGGGAGTGACGGAGGAGAAAGACAGTAACAACAAGTGAGGAAAACCGGGACCCGGCGGCAGGTGTCATCTTATGGCTGACCGGGTCCGAGGCTACTGACCAGGTGCAGTGGAGAAGGAGTCCAAGGTGGAAGACCGGCTTTACGGAGACACTGAGGGACTGGGTCGACGGACAGGGTACCGGCCCTGTAAAAGTGGTTGGCTGCTATACGCCCCAGCCACAGATTAACCG
This sequence comes from Allobates femoralis, assembly GCA_033576535.1. NCBI lineage: Eukaryota > Metazoa > Chordata > Amphibia > Anura > Aromobatidae > Allobates > Allobates femoralis. The sequence continues at coordinate 740,479,963 of JARQOC010000003.1, read as the reverse complement.
GTGTGGTGAAGGGTCTTTATGCCCGGAACCAAACTGACCGTCACACTGAAGGAAAGGCCTCACATAGGACTAGGGATCCAAAGGAAGGATACTCAAAATAGTCTGCGACTTCGAGCTCATAGGTTGTGAGCAGTTCTAAGGAGAGACCCGAAAGGACTGTGAAAGGGGGTGCATTGGCGATCCCTCTCAGCTACTGTTTGGCTACCGGTACCGCTCACTGCAGGATTAAGACTGTGAAAAAGGAGAACTAAGCAGTGAGTAAAGTACCCGGTTGAAGTTGAAACTTGTGAGACAGAGATTTATTAAGCGTCCTTGGTTATTGACCACAGCATCTGAGAAGCACCTGAAGAGCTAATAGTTGGAGAAATACAGCTGAAAGTGTAAGTTGCACCCCCACAGTCACCTCACAATCACCCCACAATAGACTATAATCACAGACCCAGGGGATAAACCAGCCCTGTCTGTGGAGGGCTCATCACCTTGCTGCACCCCACCACCATCTCCCGGAGCTGAGACAAGCAGCGGCGGTCACATCTGGCCACATACGACGGGTGGCATCACTGACAAACTTTAATTTTATTTTTCAGCAACAAAAACAAGGGAGGGCACCACCTATGAGGTAACTTAACTGCGTGTAGGCATAGAAGTGTAGGTCACACAGGCATCCAGGGTGCCAGCGAGATACAGTCCATCAAACAAGGTATAAGAAAAGAGCGGCACTCACCGGAGTTGCGACATGCGGAGTCCTTTATTTGGGTAGTTGTTACCGGTCCCCCTCCCTGCACCGTGTAACAACTACCCAAATAAAGGACTCCGCATGTCGCAACTCCGGTGAGTGCCGCTCTTTTCTTATACCTTGTTTAATTTTATTTTTATCCCTTTTTACATCCCTTCCCCTTTTTATTGCAGTCCCTCCAGGGCCACGGAACCTGTCCACGGCCATTACTGTGACATTCCCCCCTGTGACAAGACAGCAGGGACTAGTCCAGAGTAACCCACGGCCCTGGTGGGCGATGCACATGCATAATTTGGAGGTGTGCTTTGGGTCATTGTCCTGTTGTAGGATAAAATTGGCTCCCATCAAGCGCTGTCCACAGGGCATGGCATGGCATTGCAAAATGGACTGATAGCCTTCCTTATTCAAAATCCCTTTTACCTTGTACAAATCTCCCACTTTTCCAGCACCAAAGCGACCCCAGACTATCACATTACCTCTTCCATGCTTAACAGATGGCGTCAGGCACTCATCCAGCATCTTTTCAGTGTTCTGCGTCTCACAAATGTTCTTCTGTGTGATCCAAACACCTCAAACTTTGATTCGTCTGTCTATAAAACTTTTTTCCAATCTTCTTCTGTCCAATGTCTGTGTTCTTTTGCCCATATTAATCTTTTCCTTTTATTAGCCAGTCTCATATATGGCTTTTTCTTTGCCACCATAGATGTTGACACTGGCATTTTGCGGGTACTATTTAATGAAGCTGCCAGTTGAGGATCTGTGAGGCGTCGATTTCTCAAACTACAAACACTAATGTACTTGTCTTGTTGCTCAGTTGTGCAGTGGGGTCTCCCACTTCTTTTTCTACTTTGGTTAGAGCCTGCTTGTGCTCTCCTATGAAGGGAGTAGTACACACTGTTGTAGGTAGTCTTCAGTTTCTTGCCAAATTCTCGCATGGAGTAGCCTTCATTTCTAAGAACAGGAATAGACTTTCACATGAAAGTTCTCTTTTTCTGGCCATTTTGAGACTTTCATAGAACAAAAAAATGTAATGCTCCAGATTTTCAACTAGTGTAGCTCAAAGGAAGGTCACTTTTATAGCTTCTCTAATCAGCCAAACCGTTTTCAGCTGTGCTAACAAACTTGGACAAAGGTTTTCTAGGGTTTTCTAAACTTCTATTAGCCTTCTTACACAGTTAGCAAAAAACAGACGTTTGCAGCTAGAATAGTCATTTACCACATTAACAGTGTATAAAGTGTATTTTTGATTCATTTAATGCTATCTTCATTGAAAAAATGTGCTTTTCTATCAAAAATAAGTACATTTCTGTGTCTTGAATATATATCACCATGTGAAACTTCTGCACTTTAAGTTTTATTTTTTCTAGGCAGAAATTGCACAAAATAAGACCCCTTTCACACTAGTGTTTTGTTCAAATTGCGATATAGCCGCGGTTCCAGCACTTGCAGCCACGAAAAAAAAAAACTAAAAAAACTCTTTGCGGCCGCAAGTGCCGAAACCGCGTCTATACCGCACTTGCCGCACGCCCCATAGACAATGTATGGGGCTTGCTGCAAGTCCAGCCGATGAGCGGCAGATGCGGTAAATCTGAATCTGCCACAATTTGAAAAAACCGCTAGTGTGAAAGGGGCCTTAGTGAAGTAAAATTAATATTTAACCTTGCTTCAATATATACCTGCAATAAGGTAAATGGTGCATTAATAGAACAGCAGGGTCAAAGGGATCACTCAGCATTACAAGTAATGGCATATTGCTAGGATATACAGTCATTTCCTGACCACCTGCTGTATTTAGCTTCCTCCATCAAACTCTATCAGACCTCTGCAGGAGGAGTCATTATATAGTAATAATATTTATATGCCCCTGCTGAGAACACAGACAAAGATGAAGACAGCCGAAAGCTGAATAAATGAGAACCAGAAGCCAAACGTGGTCAATAGTGTGAGAATATGCACCATGTTCTTAAATAAATGTTGAGTTTTAATTCCGTTTTTTCATTTTAGTTAACGGGATTTCCACCACCTTCCTAATAATGACCTTTATGATGTGTTTGGTGGTTATCCAAAACCCAACTCCTCCACCGATAAGCGGCCGGATGTGATCAGTGTATAGAGCAGAGCACCACATCTTTACACCATGCAGATCAGGGGTGGGGAACTCCAGTCCTCAAGGGTCGCACATAGTGCAGGTTTTCAGGATCTCCCTAGTATTGGACAGGTGATAATATAATCACCTGCACTGGAGATGATTCCATTTCATGTGCAATGCTAAGGAAATCCTGAAAACATGCCCTTGAGGACTGGAGTTCCCCACCCCTGGTCTAGGGGCTGCTGCCGAGAACCACAGATCAGATCCTAATAGGTGTATAGATGACCTATAGATCCTGAGAACAGGCACCGCACAGTGTGACAGACCAGTGGGGCTCCCCTCCACACACTGTTATCATCCAGCCCCTGCCATATGTCTGACCACCACAGATCTGATATTGATGACCTATCCATACGTCATCAATATCAAAGTAGTGGAAATGGAAAACACTTTTCATGAGAAACTAATAAACATTAGATTTCACATGGGTTATCTGACTCTAGCATTTAGCATACAAGGACATGGTCTGATCATACCACATCTCCTGTGTGGAGATAATCTTATATATGTGTCCCTGCTATGTATTGTGTAATGGATGTCTCTGACCATACAGGGACATGGTCTGATGATACCACATCTCCTGTGCTGAGATAATCTTATATATGTGTCCCTGCTATGTACTGTTTAATGGATGTGTCTGACTGTACAGGGACATGGTCTGATCATACCACATTTCCTGTGCTGAGATAATCTTATATATGTGTCCCTGCTATGTATGTGTAATGGATGTGTCTGACTGTACAGGACATGGTCTGATCATACCACATTTCCTGTGCTGAGATAATCTTATATATGTGTCCCTGCTATGTACTGTGTAATGTACAGGACATGGTTTGATCATACCACATCTCCTGTGCTGAGATAATCTTATATATGTGTCCCTGCTATGTACTGTTTAATGGATGTGTCTGACTGTACAGGGACATGGTCTGATCATACCACATTTCCTGTGCTGAGATAATCTTATATATGTGTCCCTGCTATGTACTGTGTAATGTACAGGACATGGTCTGATCATACCACATCTCCTGTGCTGAGATAATCTTATATATGTGTCCCTGCTATGTATGTGTAATGGATGTGTCTGATCATACAGTGACCTGATCTGATGATACCACATCTCCTGTGCTGAGATAATCTTATATATGTGTCCCTGCAGTGTACTGTGTAATGGATGTGTCTGACCGTACAGGGACATGGTCTGATCATACCACATCTCCTGTGCTGAGATAATCTTATATATGTGTCCCTGCTATGTACTATGTAATGGATGTGTCTGACCGTACAGGGACATGGTCTGATCATACCACAGCTCCTGTGCTGAGATAATCTTATATATGTGTCCCTGCTATGTACTGTGTAATGCATGTGTCTGACCGTACAGGGATATGGTCTGACCATACTACATCTCCTGAACAAGGGAGAAAGCAAAAGAGAGTATACAGGCATTACAGCACAGGATCATAGCTGATTCTTTTTGTGAGGTAAAACATTTCCCTGTCTGTTTTGAAGAAATGTATTTTCTCAAAGAAAGAATAATTTGCATTCCTGTGTTGTAAAATCTGTATACTCTATTACCTCCTTCCCAACCCAGGAGATGTGGTATGATCAGATCATGTCCCTGTACGGTCAGACACATCCATTACCCTGTACATAGCAGGGACACATATATAAGATTATCTCCGCACAGGAGATGTGGTATGATCAGATCATGTCCCTGTACAGTCAGACACATCCATTACACAGTACATAGCAGGGACACATATATAAGATGATCTCAGCACAGGAGATGTGGTATGATCAGACCATGTCCCTGTACAGTCAGACACATCCATTACACAGTACATAGCAGGGACACATATATAAGATTTATCTCAGTACAGGGGAATATTTTGTTTATTTATTTATAAAAATGAACTTTTTTCATGGGAAAAAACCCTTTTAGGACAGTTGTAATAATTATAATTTGTAGCGTTGCATCCCTGACACAAAGCACCAACACTGGTCATTGATTCAGCATTCATCCCTGAACAACCCTTGGTAAATCTGCTGTAATTGCTCTAAACAGGCAGGCATGAGGGGGTTTTAATTGGTCCCATTCAGTGCTGGACGTGGATTAAAAGGGATAATTTTACTATTACATCCATTTCTAATTATCTCCTTGCACCTCTAGTATAAATGTATGAATATGACCAATATTCAAGCAAACACGCTTAGTTTTCCAAACCCTTACAATGAAGTCAATATTGGTCGTATTTGTCAAACTTCCATACTATTTTATTAAAAACCTACAGAACTGAGGAGCAACTGACTTAGGCCGGTTTCACACTGGTGTTTGCTTGCGGTGCGTCATCATGCATCCCAGTGGGTGCGGCAAGCATCCTGAAGCGCACAATTATTACATTGAGTCCATTTGAGCCGCATCGGCATCCGGGTGGCAGCGCAACTAAACGCACGGACAAATTCTCTCTCTCTTTGTTTCTCTCTATCTTTTTTCTCTCTTTTTCTCTCTTTCTCTTTCTTTCTCTCTCTCTCTCTCGTTTCCTATGGGGATTTCTCATTAGTACTGATCCGGACAATAAACGCAGCGCTGACATCAGTATGTATGCATTCAGGCATACTTGTGAGTCTAAACACAGACGGATGCATTCTGAACGATAATGTGAAACCAGCCTTAGAAGATGATATAACGTAGAAGCTATTTCTATTTCTCATGGTATTAAAAGAAATACTTTGTAGTATATTACAAAGAAGCAACCGACGAAGGTGAACGACGTAGCAAATCTTTCATCATATTCACCATTGCAAACAGGGCTGTGGAGCCGGTAACTCAAATATCTGACTCGGACTCTTCTATTTTCCTGAATCTGACTCTCAACGCCACCAAAATGGACATCGACTCTGACTCTACAACTATGGCTGTGAAGTCAGTAAACCACACATCTGACTCCGACTCATCCAACCTTCCCTGAATCTGTCTCCATGACTCCGACTTTACAGCCCTGATTGCAAAGTATCTGGGTGAAAGTCTTGGAATCAGATAGCAAAAGTTGGCTTCACATCAGCCATCGTCCATATTAATAAGGAAAAATGGTATCTCTGGTGTGGATGGATTGGTGACATGTCAGACACCAGACAGACTTGCTTGACTAATAATGTGGTCCTTTGAGTTTCCATCATGGTGTCTGAATAAACAAGGGGGACCACTCTGTCGGGAACACCGTCCTTGGTGCTTGCCGGACGGTGTCCACGGCAGCTGTATTGGGCCTGGAGTAACTTGTCTCTTCCTCCCCTCCCTGTGCATGTGTTCTCCTCTTCTCCCTGTGCATGTGTTCTCCCAGCATCCAGACTGCTGCGGCTTATGAATATTCATAAGCCGGCTGCAGAGACCCATGACGTCACCTGCGGGCCGGTGCTAATCCCCTGCAGTCACCATTGTGCAAGCTCCAGGAAGGAGAACACAATGCACAGGCAAAGTGAAAGAGACTACGTGGGTGAGCAAACAGGGTAGTGGGGCAGATACAGCCCAGTGATAGGAGAGACCAGGTGGGGAGAGAGAGAGAAAGCCCGGTGATAGAAGTGGCTGAGAGGGGAGAGAGAGAAGAGAGAGACAGCCGGGTGATGAGAGAGACAGCTCGGTGATGGAGCACGTAGAGGGGGGTAGTTCTTAACATCTCCATATCTCATGCTGTTTGCGCCCTGGGGGTGACTGTGCCATGCAGTATATATGCCTTTAAAGGGAACCTGTCACCTGGATCTAAGCCCCTACACTATCACTGCCTGTCCCTGCACCTTCCTAGCTGCTCCCTATCTATCCCTCTCTGAGCTAAATCCGCCCTATAAAACTGCAGAAAAATAACTTATAACTTACAGCAGTCCCTGAGGCTGAGGACTGAGAAGGCGGCCCCAGGCTCCATTCTGCCCTCCTCGATGCAGCAGCACACGCCCCACTGGGCGGCGTTATTCTTTCTTCATTGCCGCCTCCTCCATTTGGAATCTCCTGCCTGGTCTACACCTATCATGTTGTGGTGATGCGACCTCGATGTGTCCCCTGACCAGGACACAGCATATGGGAGATTGTATCTTCTGCTCGGTAGCAGCACACACAGGGTGAGCTGCTACTGGAGCTAAGTGCTGATTGAAAGCACAGACGCCCAGGTGTGCGGGTGAATAGGAGATGATATGAGCTGCCCTGGGCTGTGGGGAGGGGGTGGAGTGTGTCAGGACAGCAGCAGGAGCTGCTGGGATTGTATGAGGTTCAACTCGGCTGCGCCCCGATGTAACAGGCCAGACTAACTCCCCCGACCAGAATATACTCGGGGTTAAAGTGGCCTAGGCCAGATTATACCCCTCCATATACCACAGCAGCTGTAGATCAGGGCCCCTAGCAACACATGGGGGCCCGAGGCAGCACAAAGTGGCCCCAGGCAGCAGAAAGTGGCCCTACACAACATACAGGGGCCCAAGGCAGTGCTAGGGGCCCCAGGCAGCACAAAGTGGCCCCAAGCAGCACAAAGAGGCCCCAGGCAACATACAGGGGCTCCAGGCAGCATACAAGGGCCCCAGGCAGTGCACGGGGCCCCAGGCAGCACAAAGTGGCCCCAGGCAACATACAGGGGCCCCAGGCAGTACTAGGGGCCCCAGGCTACACACAGGATCCCAGGCTACACACAGGGGCCCCATGCAGCATACAAGGGCTCCAGGCAGCACACAGGGGCCCCAAGCAGCACAAAGTGACCACAGGCAATATACAGGGGCCCCAGGCAGTGGGCCACCTGGGGCCACTTTGTGCTGCCTGGGGCCCCTGTGTGCTGTCTCTGGCCCCCATGCGCTGCCTGGGACCCCTTTGTGCTGCCTGGGGCCCTTGTACGCTGCATGGTACCCCTGTGTGTATCCTGGGACCCTGTGTGTAGCCTGGGGCCCCTAGTACTGCCTGGGGCCCCTGTATGTTGCCTGGGGCCACTTTATGCTGCCTGGGGCCCTGTGCACTGCCTGGGGCCCCATGCACTGCCTGGGGCCCTTGTATGCTGCATGGGGCCCCTGTGTGTAGCCTGGGATCCTGTGTGTAGCTTGTGGCCCCTAGTACTGCCTGGGGCCCCTGTATGTTGCCTGGGGCCACTTTGTGCTGCCTGGGGCCCTTGTATGCTGCCTGGGGCCCCTGTATGTTGCCTGGGGCCTCTTTGTGCTGCTTGGGGCCACTTTGTGCTGCATGGGGCCCCTAACACTGCCTGGGGCCCCTAGCACTGCCTGGGGCCCTAGCACTGCTTGGGGCCCCTGTATGATGAGTAGGGAAACTTTCTGCTGCCTGGGGCCACTTTGTGCTGCCTCGGGCCCCCATGTGTTGCTAGGGGCGCTGATCTACAGCTGCTGTGGTATACGGAGGGGTATAATCTGGGCTAGGCCACTTTAACCCCGAGTATATTCTGGTCGGGGGAGTTAGTCTGGCCTGTTACATCGGGGCGCAGCCGAGTTGAACCTCATACAATTCCAGCAGCTCCTGCTGCTGTCCTGACACACTCCACCCCCTCCCCACAGCCCAGGGCAGCTCATATCATCTCCTATTCACCCGCACACCTGGGGGTCAGTGATTTCAATCAGCACTTAGCTCCAGTAGCAGCTCACCCTGTGTGTGCTGCTACCGAGCAGAAGATACAATCTCCCATATGCTGTGTCTCAGTCAGGGGACACATCGAGGTCGCATCACCACAACATGATGTGTAAAGCACAGATTCCAAATGGAGGAGGCGGTGATGAAGAAAGAATAACGCCGCCCAGTGGGGCGTGTGCTGCTGCATGGAGGAGGGGCAGAATGGAGCCTGGCGCCGCCTTCTCAGTCCCCAGCCTCAGGGACTTTTGTAAGTTATAAGTTATTTTTCTGCAGTTTTATAGGGCGGATTTAGCTCAGAGAGGGATAGATAGGGAGCAGCTAGGAAGGTGCAGGGACAGGTAGTGATAGTGTAGGGGCTTAGATCCAGGTGACAGGTTCCCTTTAACAGTGACAAGTTGTCACTATTAGAAAGTTATTCAGCATTTTGCTGATGTTTGGGGACGATTCGGCAGGTGTCGCCGCAACTGCCGGATCGGCCGCCTAACGGCCGCTTGTGGCCCAGATCCGGCAAGCCCCATGCACTGTCTATAGGGCTCGCGGTCGAGTGCGACAAGTGCGGTTCTGCCAGATGCGGCAGATCAGGCACTTGGGGTGGCGAAAAAAACCGCTGCAAGTTTTTTTCGCCACCCCAAGTGCCTGATCTGCCGCATCTGGCAGAACCGCACTTTTTTTTTCGCGTCCGCAAGTGCCGGATCTGGACGATCCGGCATAACTGCATCCAGCCGGGAGCCCCATAGACAATGCATGGGGCTTGCTGGATCGGCGCCGCAAGTGCGGCCGTTAGGCTGCAGATGCAGTGAATCTGCCGGATCTGCTGCACATTAGCAAAAATGCTGATGTGAAAGGCCCCTTAAGCACCTTTCACATCAGTGGATCCGGATAGAAAACTGCATCTGCCACCTAACGGCCACACTTGCGCTACTCTTGCGGCAAGCCCCATTCATTCTCTATGGAGCTTGCAGCAAGTGCGGTATTGCCGCGATCCGGCAGTTGCAGCCGTGAAAAAAAATGCGGTCAGCTGCATTTTTTTCGCTGTCGCAAGTGCCAGATCGCGGCAATACCGCACTGGCCGCAAGCCCCATAGAGAATGCATGGGGCTTGTCGCAAGAGCACTGCAAGTGCAACCGTTAAACTGCACCTGCCTCCTTCTATCCGGATCAGCCGGATCCGGACAGAAACGCTGATGTGAAATGGGTATTCCGGTATTTTTGCAAAAAATGCCTCCGTCACACCTGCAGCAAGATTGCATTTTTTCAAATGCATTGTATAGGACTTGGGGACATGTGCGGCATTTTGCGTTTTCATCCTGATCCGGCAAATCTGGCACTTCCAGCTTGTCCTATAACCGTAGTTAGCTGCCTTTTTTGTCCAGTGCCGGATTTTCCGCATCTGATTGAAAACGCAAAATGATGCATGTGTTTGGAACTCCTATACAAATGCATCAGGCAGAACGCAATGCGGCTGCAAGCATGCTGGATCTATTTTTTTTTTTCAAAAAAGGCGGAATTCTGCTGAATTTGAAATTTGGCAGATCAGACAAATCTAATGGCGGGTTTACATGTCGCGATATCGTAGTATGATTTCAATCAAAAGTCACGTGGTTCAATCGTCGGAGCCGAAATCGTGCCTGCGTTGTATGGTGTGAACGTCCAATACGATGCAGGCACGATGTCAATGCGATATCGGGGATTGAATGAGCGTGCTATTCAATGCTCCGATATTGCATAGCGATTGAAGCCGGATCGTGCTGTGTAAACGCCCAACTACGATGCGATTTGAAACGTCACCCATTCACTCCCATGTTAACTATGCGATCCTGGGTTGGGAGGCGGAGACATCGCACGGACGTTATATTCCGATATCGCAGCGTCTAAACATTCAATGCGATGCGGGAGAAACGTGCACTAAATGCGCGCTCCCGCGCCATTGAACTGCGATATCGGATCGCGATTGAAGCGTGTAAAGCCACCTTGACGTTCAGGTTTGCCTGATCTGTCGTTACTGAAAACAAACACAGATGTGAAAGTACCCTGATGCCTCAGTAGGCTCATCATGATGTCATGCATCACCAGCAACAATGCCATTGTGCCAGGCCTACTAACCTGAAGCGGTACCAGTATGATTGGCAGATATGGGGAAGCATCGTTGAAACTAGACCAGGGTCCTCTCTAAGGGTATGTGCACACGATCTGGAGACATTGCGCGCTGGACGCAGTGCCTCCGGACCTGAGGGAAGCCGCGGGTGAATGCAGGATGATTGCAGCTGCCCTGTGCCCACAGTCTGCGGTGGGTGCAGGGTGGCTTTTCCCTGCATTCACCCAATGGTGATCGCTAACGACTCCACAGCATGAAATTATCATGCTGCGGAGATCGGAACCCTGGCAACCTGCACTGCAGCTCAAATAACGCTGTGGTTGGGAGAAGCACAGTGAGCATGGAATTTCTAGAAACCCCATCCACTATGCTGGTACTGTAATACACTAAATTCCGGGCTGTGTGCATGCACCCCAACAGTTACCATTGACTGCTACATCTAAGATAATAAAAATACGGAATCTCTCATGTTATCTGTTCACAAGCAAGATCTCATCTGTATATGGACCTACTGAACTACCTGCCACCTGTGCTGTATTTGTATGGCATGGGATCCATGGTTAAAGGAAACCTGACAGCACAGCTATATATATAGTACATCTCAATAAATTAGAATATCATCAAAATGTAAATTTATTTCAGGAATTCAATACATAAAGTGAAACGCATAGATTACATAGTCATTACAAAACATGATCTTTTTCAAGTGTTTATTTCTGTTAATGTTGATGATTATGGCTTACAGCTAATGAAAACCCAAAATGCGTTTTACTTTATATATTGAATTACTGAAATTACCTTTTTGATGATACTGTAATTCATTGAGATGCACCTGTATATATGAAAGTAATGGTATGCCTCTATGGGATATCCAATTTTAGTCACAATAAATCTAGCATAGAAGCCATATACAGATCAGACTGGGAGTGCACTGGGCCGTATCGTTACACTGGCACTGCTTCTTGTACATGCATTGACCTGTTCCCATCCCCACATATTCCTGACTGCTTTTCCAGCCTGATTGGCTTCTACACTACATTTCCCATTACTGACACATCAGTTTTGTGGGGAATAGGAACAAGCACCTGTACAGTCATAACACCACTTTCATATGTAAAAACATGCTGACGGGTTCACATTACAGAAGAAACAAGAGAAAAAGTGCGGCACTCAATCGCATGTATTGTGTACAGGTGCAAAGCCGAACATGACACATATCAAAAAAGGCAGTTGCACTTTCATGTTACGATTGTCATGTTCGGCTTTGTACCTGTACACATTACATGCTATTGAGAGCTGCACTTTTTCTTTAGTTTAGATTATGGAGTCATGCCCTCTGCTTTTGCACCTTTCCCCTACTAGCCTTAGGCGCTTTGTTCACTGTTAGCAGGTTCCTACTCGCCCATTCAAAACAAGGTTTTTAAATCCAAATAGAGGCAGTGACTCCGAGTGTAGGTTCCCAGTAAAGAGACTTGTCTCATTGTGGCTACTGGATGGTTATGGATATGGCGAGATATATATATATATATATGTTAAGTGTCTCAATATTTATATATTTCCTGAGATGGTGTCCACCCTCTTAGAAGTAGGACATGGAGGACAAGGAGGACAGGGATGTCAGCTTAGGACTCATCAGACCTGAGGTCGCCGTGTCGTGGTTGATGAGCAAACAGACATTGGCCAATGTATGTACCAAGAACCTCGGAGAATAAAAAAACTAAGAATGTTGAGTTTTTTTTAAAAAGTTTTTACATTTTTTCCTCATATACCACTTGTTAGCATGTGTGCATTATTGGTAGCAGCTGAGTGCTGCAGAGAATTTTTTTCTGGTTATATATTTCCTTAGCTATAATGCTAGTCCATTTTCCCATATATTAATGATTGTATTCAGAGTGCCGCTGTCTTTTAGGTTCCTTTTATAGCCAGGTCACTGCCACTTTGCTCCTCAACGTCTGCCATTTTTGGTTGAGAATCAAGGACCGGTTGAAGTGCAGGAAACGGCCATCGCGGACATAGCTTGTACCATTTCTCCTCCTGCATGGCCTTTAATGTTTTTGGAATATAGTTTCAAGTTTTTTACTGCAATGGTGAGTGCCGCCTGGAATTTGTTGAACATGTCTCCAGCGTGATCCACGAGGCGAAGCACCAGGAGTTTCCAGCTAGTGCTGATATGCTGTCTTTGCATTGTGGGTTTTTGTCTTTGGACTTCCAGCCTGATTGGCTTCTACGCTAGATTTCTCATTACTGGCACATCAATTTTGAGGGGAACAAGCATATATAAACCCATACCTCCACTTTCATAAGCAAAAATATTTGACAGGTTCACTTTATAGGTCACTGTCATGTGCTCCTCAGTGTGCCATTTTTCGTTCATAGAGGTGATAAGATTTTAAACAAACTCTATGTAGAAGAGCTATAAAGCTCTGTAAACCCCTTAGCTACTATCCATAGCCCTCTTTATAATATTTATAATGGTTTTTCTTTCCACAGGCATCAGGAATCACCTAGTTCTCTTTCAAATGGATGCTCAGGGTCCACCAGGCCTGTTACTAATCCAGATTCATCAGACTTTACTCTGGATATACGAATGCCAGGGGTAACGCCAACAGAGGTGAGCACACTATTCTATATGTGCATGTATGGTAGTGATGTGTACATTATGTGTCTTGTGAAGCTTCCAATCCCTTGGGACTTGAGTACGAATGCCAGGTTGCTAATGATGTGACTATTCACCAGTAGCTGGCAGTTTGTATTGTATGGACACCTGGACAATGTAGGTTTTGTTGGCAGTTACATCTTTTTTTGAAACTTATATTCCCCTGGTCCTATTGCTTTATAGTAAAATATATTATATATAACCCAAACCATCTCTTTGGGGGAAAATGTATCTCAGGCAGAGTTTAAAATGTATTCACAAAATGCCACCCTGCATGTCTTCACTTATACCGATGGTGGCTATATAACAATAATCGATACCAAGGGTATATGGTGCTGACTTTTCTCTGATGAATTGGTGGCTAAATAGTAGATTGGCATCTCCCAGTAGACCTCAATTCGAAGCCAGTAAAATTGACTTTGATCAACCAGACTTTTCTCGTGGTGACTTCAACACAGAAATGGGAAAACTCCAACCAAGCCGTTCCATGTCTGTTTGCTTGTCACCATCATTACATCCTTGTGTCTGAACCAGTGCTATTAGTTAATGTGGATCTCATGAAACCCTGGATAACTAGTCCTTCACTCTATGAGGCACAGGGTCTTGAAGAGAGTAGCACAGTTATGGCTGTTGAGCAAGGGCCATAGCTCAAGGGGTTGTACCACATGACCACCCTTGGCCATATGCTCTACTAAGCATATGGATATCATATAGGAATGTTTGTCCAAGAAACAGAATAATTTTTTATAACCCGCTCACTTTGGTGCAGATTTGAGCCTTTCTTTTATTACATGGACAGTTATAACACTATCTGTTTGGCCAACCCCTTTAACTAAAAGTGGCCTCTGTAACAGTTTAGTGCATCTTGAAAATGGAGGATGCTAGAACAGAGGTTTCCCAGGCCCCTGGTAATTGACTTCAGAAGTCAGTAGTCTACGATAAAGGTTTCGCCACTCTTGTGCATCTTTTGCTTGTCAGTAATATGAGTGGTAGGAGACGCAGAACAACAGTGTAAGGCCGGGTGCAATGTCCGACATTCACAATCCAACTACAGACTATGATGTCCAGATCAGCTTCTGTTCTCCAGTCTGGTATATGCCTATGAGTGTGTTTAGTTGAGGCCAGGTGACCCACAGCTGGTCTGGCCATGCTATCCTTAATTCGAATGTAAAAATCATTCTTATCATCTATGATGGCCATTTAATCAATTTGGTTGGGGACTACTGGCTAGGTGGGTGCCAAAGTATAGGAGTGATCCTGCCAATTAAACAGACAAAAATACACTCCGGCTTATGCAATAAGAAAATACGCTGATGTATTGTAAGGTCAGCATGTCTAGATCCACTGCTCTTATTAGCCATTGTTCACATTGAAGTGACACATTACAATATTGTGCAGTCGTTATTTTTGTTGGTGATGACTATATGGCAATGATGGTTTAGCATTTTCAGCCATATAAACCACAAAGCTTTCCTGCCACATGGACTTAAGGACACTAAAGGCCCCGTTACACCTAGCGACATTCCAGCGATCCCGACAACGATACGACCTTGCAGGGAACGCTGGAATGTTGCTAAGTGGTCGCTGGTGAGATGCCACACACTCAGATCTACTCACCGATGCGGCGACCCCCGACGGTCATTTGGATCTTTCACTGTCATGGGCATAGCATGGGGATTGCTGGTCGTTGCCCCTGTCACACACCGATCCAGCATGCCCAGCGGCACCGACAATGAAAAAATGGTCTAGACCATTCTGTAACGATCAGCGATCTCACAGCGGGGGGCCTATCGCTGCTATGTGTCACACGCAGCGATATTGCTGGCGAGGTCGACGCAACGTCACAAAATTGTGACGTTGCGGTGATATCATTAGGGATATCGCTACGTGTAACGGGGCCTTTACTTGCTTCTAGTTAGGGTATGAATGACAATACCATAGCAGCAGGGAACTGGCACAGAGAGGAGTGGTCAAAATTAGGCGCTTCTTGAACATCAAGATGTAGCAACACTTTTTTAATTTTTTTGTAATGCTGGTTTATGGGGTCTATACTACAAAGGTCCCACATATATTGTTACTGAGCTACAATGTTATACAGTCATGGCAGAAAGCGTTGGCACCCTTGAAATTGTTCCAGAAAATGAAGTACTTCCCTAGAAAATTATTGCAATTAGACATGTTTTCTTGTACACCTTTTTATTTCCTATGTCTGAATTGAACAATACAAAAGAAAAACTGAAAAAAAGGACAAATTAGTCATCATTTCACATAAAAAACCCAAAAAAGGTCTTGAGATGAATTGTAGGCATCTTTCCAAAATTGTTTGTAAACAATTTTGTTTCAAGCATGTAAGTAATACTTGTTCAGACTGATCTGTGGCAAGTTACAGATGTGGCAATTTGAAAATCAGACCTGAAACCAGATGAAAAAGAGAGAAGTTGACTCAACCATTGCATTGTGTGTCTGTGTGTCACATTAATCATAGAGAACAAAAAGAGCAGAGGATAACTTTCTTGAGAACCAAAATTGTTGAAGCCCATCCTCAGAAATCTTGAGTTTACAACACATGGCACTGTAAATAATCTTCCTGGATGTAAATGGCAGAGAAAAATTGATGAAAGCTTACAATTCAGGATAATCCAGGTGGTGTATAAGCAGACTCAATCAAGTTCAAAGAAATACAAGCTGTTCTGCAGGCTCAGTTTGCATTGCCGCTGATATGCCCTATCTGTCGACATTGGAATGAAATAAAACACTATGGCAGACCCAAGATGACCACACTGCAGACACAGAAACATAAACAAGCTAGACTGTAGTTAGCTAAAATTCTTCTGGGAAAGCATCTTCTTGTGGACTGATGGGACCAGGAGAGAGCTTTTTGGTAAAATACATCATTCTACTGTTTACTGAACATGGAATTGGCCGACAAAGACAAGAACACCATACCTACAGTCAAATAATGGAGGAAGTTCAAAGATGTTTTGGGTTGTTTTGCTGCCCCCTGGCACTGGGGTCCTTGACTGCGTGCAAGGCATCATGAAATCTGAAGATTACCAAAGGATTTTGGGATGCAATGTAGTGCCCAATGTCAGAAAGTTGGGCTTGCTTCCCAGGTCATGGGTCTTACATCAGGACAATGACCCAAAACATACTTCAAGGAGCACCCAGAAATGGATAGATACAAAGCGCTGAAGTGGCAGTCATGAGTCCGAGTCTAAATCCCATTGAACATCTGTGGAGAGATCTTAAAATTGTTTTTAGAAGAAGGCGCCTTCAATATGAGATATCTGGAGCAGTTTGCAAAAAAGAATCCAAAATTCCAATTGGGCAGTGTAAGAAGCTTGTTGATGGTTATAGGAAGTGATTGATGTGATTGATTGCTGTGATTTATTACAAAGGATGTGCAGCCAAATAGTAAGCTGAGGGTGCCAACAATTTTTCTAGCCCAAGGTTCAATGTAAATTATGTCCAATTAGCCTTTTTCCTCAGTTTTTTATGTTGTTCCAGTACACAAAAGAAATAAACATGTGTATGACAAAACATGTGTAAGGACCCTTTCACATCAGCGTTTTACGCTGATCGCGGCAGTTGCAGTGAAAAAAACGCAACTGCCGCGATTACCGCATAACGGCCGCGATCGCGGCACACTTGCGGCAAGCCCCATACAATGTCTATGGGGCTTGCTGCAGGTGCGGCAAGTGCGGTTTCAGCACTTGCAGCAGGTGCGGCCGCGAAAAAACTGCGGCATACCGCGTTTTTATCGCGGCCGCACCTGCCGCAAGTGCCGAAACCGCACTTGCCGCACCTGCCAACCCGCACACTTACCGCAAGCCCCATAGACATTGTATGGGGCTTGCCGCAAGTGTGCCGCGATCGCTGATGTGAAAGCAGCCTAATTACAATAATTTTCTGGGAGAAATACTTCATTCTCTGTAACAATTTAAAGGGTGCCAACACCTTCGGCCATGAATCTATATAACGGTTTGTCTATTAACCCTTGTGTCTTATAAGACAGGTATATTTTTGCTAATCTCCCATTTAATAGACCTACCTACACCTATAAAGGCTGCAGAGGCTGCGAGGACAGGTCTGTTGTTGTCATGCTGCAGTAGGTGATGACTCATTGTTGCAGATGGATTTTTTTTCTATTGAGGAAGTAAAAGGGATCCCATTAGTGAGGGAAGAGGCGAAGGAAACTGGAGGCTCATTTGTTTCCCTATAGACCGTCATCCAGTGCACAGTAAAATGTATGGAGAACATTAGGAGTCTGCACGAAGTAGCTTCTTTAATTGGGCCCCACAATCGTTTCATGCTACAGCAGCTTGTATTGTCTTGTGCAATGATTAAGTGGCACAGTAATTCCTCCAGATAACCTAAACACAGCCTGATTGAAACTTATTTTTCATGCTGACGGGGAGTACTTAAACACTGCTTGCTGTGCGGCTGTGCTGCAGTTCAGCTGCTTTTTGCCTGTTTTGGATATTGCATTTATAGGATTCATTTAATATATCCTTTTTATATTTTTTTTTATCAAAATTTAAAGCGGTAACCCAGAATTATAAAAAATATGGCTCCTCTCCTCCAGAAACAGCACCACACCTGCGTATGGGTTCTGTATGGCGGCATTGTATTACAGCCCCACTCACGTCTATGGAAGTGAGCAGTAGTGATGAGTGAACCCGAACTGTAAAGTTCGGGGTCCATACTGAACACCTATTGTTCAGGCATGGACCCAGAATACAGACTTACTTGGGAAGTGTGTGTTATTGTTCAGGTTAGGATTTGACGGGGAGGGCTGTAAAAAAGAAGCAAAATGCTGAATAAACAGCAGTGTTATACTTACCGAGTAGCTGGAAGCTGCACACACTACTTCCGGGATGCTAATAACTTCCTGATTCATTCACTACACTGGCTCCAACAGCCAATCACAGACAGCCACTCCCTGTGACGGCGTCTGTGATTGGCTATTGCTCCCCTCACTCATTGTGTTGGCATCTGTAATTGGTTGCCATTGACAACAAACCTGCCGTCATAGTAGTGTAAAAATAAAAATAAAAAATAATGGTCTCCCCTGTATTTTTGATTGCCAGCCAAAGTAAAGCCAAACAGCTGGGAGTGTCAGCCTGTAGCTGTACGCTTGATCTGTGCTGAAAATCAATAATACAGTGAAGCCGGACATTTATTTATTTATATTTACACTACTACGACATCCGTTTTGTTGCCAATGGCAACCAATCACACTTGCCAACAAAATGGGGGAGAGGCACAACAGCCAATCACAGACACTGTCGCAGAGAGTGGTAGTCTGTGATTGGCTATTGGAGCCAGTGCAGTGAATAATTTAGGAAATTAATGAGCGGCCCCAGAAGTACAAACAAGCGGACCCCAGTAAGTATGACGCTGATGTGTCATGAATGTTTTACTTATTTTACAGCCTCCAGCCTCCCCGTAGCCACCATTTTGCAACTTTAAAGTTGAGGTTTGGATTCAAGTACGGGTCAAGTCCGGTCCTGAACCCAGACTTTAAAATAAGAACCGGCCAAATCCGCAGAACCTTAACATCAGAGGGTTTGCCCATTTTCAGTGAGTAGCAATTCCAAGCATAGACTGTGGAGTAGACTGTAGACTGTAGTAATGCTGTTTATAGAAGAAAAAAAAAGCAGCCATGTTTTTCTAATCCTTGACAAATGCGTCTATCAAAGGTGAAAATGTCCTTCCTTATATTTTGGTGTACGTTCATCATTCCATTACATCATAGGCCCACATGCTCATGTTGAGTATTTGGTGAGTTTTTCACTCAGTATTTGTAAGCCAAAACCAGGAGTGGGACAATCAGAGGAAAAGTATACTAGAAACCCAGGCACCAAGTCAGCATTTTTCACCCACTTCTGGTTTTGGCTACAAATACCGGGGTAAAAAACTCACCAAATACTCAATGTGTGCACTTGGCCTTAAAGGAAGTATATAAGATCAAAACCAAGTACATGCACTCGGTGCACCCTTGATGTGGCCAATGAAGTACACCTTCCTATCTGCTTTTTTAAAAATCTATCTTTGCCTCTTTCTTCCTTGATTGACAGTTTTGGCTTTCCAAGAGCCATAGCAAGGTGGAAAATTTAATAAAAACAAGTAGGTGGCATGGTGCATTGAACTGTTTGGCCACACCAAGGGTGCATTGAGCACCTATACCTGAATAATCACTTTATGCTGACACACTACCTTTACCCTGATGGTGGGTTTACACACACCAATTTATCTGTTGAATATCTGAACCAATCTCTGGTTGCAGTGAAATCATGGATACATTGCTCCATTTTGTGGCTGTGTACAACATGGAGCAATGTATCCATGATTTCACTGCAACCAGAGATTGGTTCAGATATTGAACAGATAAATTGGTGTGTGTAAACCCACCATAAGACAGACCCTAATGCTTGTTCGCAACCTTTTCTTTAAGATTAAAGGGACTCTGTCAGTACAGGATGACAGTTCATACCAGTACAGGCGCCCTTGTATCATGGTGAAGCTAATAATATAAATACACCTTCCCACCTGCTTGTTTTCCCTCTATCTCAACCCTCACCCCTCTTGTTTGATTGACAGCTCTGGCTTCATAAAGCAAAGAAGGGAGGAGATAAAGGGAAAACAAGCAGATGGGAGGGTGTCTATAAATGATTATGTGCTGACAGAGTCTCTTTAACCTTCCACAGAAATGGTGTTAGTTGTGCTTAATTGAAATATTAATTTTCCTGGAAGGTCCTCCGCAACATGGCCAAGGGCTTTTAGGCGATTCGCTCTGATGACTGTTATTTTTTACATGATACTGCCACCAAGATAAACTACCACTGAGAAAAACGAAGTTTTATAACCCAAGCAAATAGTCTGCCACAGATTTAGTGCGGCATGTGTGACTTGGTGGATTTCCATCTATCTCCAATATCACTAAAGTCCAGACTTACATGTCCATTTTGAGCTTTGCCTACCACAATGTACACTAGCTCTTACAGTACATAATCCATGGTTTTCATGTATCCTGTGGGTTCAGAATCATTTTTCTTTTTTATTTGGCTTCTTGTAAAATTGTCCCTTGCTGGTATCAGGAGCTGATTTAAGAGGCAATGAGGTCTGTACAGCATTCTGGAATATGTTAGTGCTATATAAGCTACTATATTTTGTTAGTTTGCTATGTTATTTCTGCATTTCCTAGTCAAAGCTGAGAACGCAACCTCTGTGGGGGACGTGCCCTTCCTCCAAGCCTTTATTTCTAGATGTTTCCCATTCTATAGATTAGGTGGGAGTGGATGGGGATTATTCCATTATACATGGACCAAAGCAGCAGAAGAGGAATCTGGAGGAATCCTTTCTAAACACTTACAATAGGAAACTCATGTGAATGGGGCTGTATTGTAATAGCGGCAAGGATGGAAGTAATGCTGCGTGCTTAGAAAAAATATCCGAAGAGGCTGCTAGAAGTTACTGGCATTGAGGCCTCTTTGTTCTAATGATCGGTGAAGGTCCCAACGGTCAGGTCATGAGGTTATGATCATCTAAAACCCCTTTTAATGGATAAAGAGAACCGAGACAAATCCCCCAAGCCAGATAAAAAAAAGTCCTATGTCTGTAAAAGTGGAAAGTAAAATTGGCTCTCTGATTTTTCTTACTCCTGAAGGCTTTAGCAAGTGTCTGGAGACCGTAATTTATGAAAGGAGCAGATGGGAGTATTTAGAAGGAAAGAAATGAAAATAAAATCAAAATTAAGAAAAACTGCAGATTGGCTTATAAGGTTTGCTTTTAACCTTCCCTCCCTATTGACATGCATGTTCAGCTCTGCCAAGCATGAATGTGTTCTCAAAGGAAAGACAGGAGTAAGACTCTTCAGGCAGCAGCTTATCTGCCATCCTTAAAGGGAATCTGTCAGCAGAATTTCACACCCCAAACTATTTATATGTGCATGTAGCTCCTTCAAAGACAAGGTCAGCAATAACTTTAAATGGCCAGTCCATTCCTCTATTTACTGAAAAATGTGCCTTTTAATTAATATGCAAATGAGGCTGAAGTGCTTTTGGCACGTGGAAGCTCTTTCCAAGCCTCTGCCATGTCTGCTGTATTTTCTGCCCAGGGCCTCCTGCTTGTTTGACAGCCCATGTGCTGAGCAACTTCAAGTAAAGGAGACATCAGTAAAGCAGAAAGAGGAGATGGGAATCTTTGTAGGAGTGACAAAGACTTGGGAAGATCTTCGTTGTGCTGAAAGCACTTTAGTTTCATCTATTTAGATGCTGATTTCTCAGTAACGGAGGAAAGAACTCTCTAGCTGGAGGTATTGCTGATTTTTTTTTTTTGAAGGAGTTAAATATGTATAAAAATAGTTAAGGGAGTAAAAACCTGCTGCCATATTCTCTTTAAAGTATTAAAATGATTTCCAATTAATATTGTTTATATACGTTAGGGTATGTGCACATATCTATCTTAAGGCATCGTTACACGCTTCAATGTAGAGACTATATTACTAACAATCTCATGGGAGCGCGCTTGTTCGGACATCTTTTTGACATCGTTGGTGAGATGCCACACATATAGATATCGTGGACGACGCAGCTACGATGCGGTGAGCAGCTATCATTCGCACAAGCTAGCGAACGATACTTTTTCACTGTGGTGAATAGGACAAGTCGTTAATGATATCGTTATTGCGGTGTCACACACAACGATGCAGCAGGTTGGCTGATCAAGGATCGTTTGATTTGAGAACATGTTCTCAAATCTGCGATCAACGATCCAACAATTTATCGTAGTCGTATCTCTGTGTCACACGCAACGACGTACTAACGATGTCGTTTGAACAACTCCAAACCCGTGACGTTTCAGCGATATCGTACACAATATCGCACCGTGTAACGCTACCTTTAGTTGGGTCCGATCCGAAAACCTGCCTGAAAAAAGTACCCTGAAAATGCTCAAATGAATGAATATGTGCATCTCTATGTAAAAAACGACTTGCTGCTCTTTTGTTTTGAGCGTCTTTTAACTACTCTAGGTATCAAAAGATGCCAAGTGGCTAAAAGAAGAGCGTGGACCATTCTTCAGGCGTCCTCTGCTCTAAAGCGCTTCTTACTTCAGAAGTCTGGCGGACAGAATGACTCCAGCCATACACTAAGCATGTGCAGGTCAGACATGTGCAATTAGCTACACAAATGCTTAGTATATTGTTATCATTGCACTGGCAGATGTAGAACTGTGATGGAAAAGGTATTTGGAGGCTTAATTGCACTGAATGACCCTTTTCTACATTTTTGCAAAAGTGACAGAACACCTCTAAACAACAAAAGAAAGAATTGGACACATTGAGATCTGATGGGTCAAACTCTTAGGGCACCGTCACACGGTGCGACGGCCCCGGAGATGTCGATGGCGACAGACGGGAGCGCACATGTTTTTGGCGCCGCGCCAACGACGCCGTCCCCAATTTACATGGGGTGACACCTCCGGCGACGGGCCGCCGATCTGACAGGCGGCATCGCCGCCGGGTGTCTCAAAACCCCAGCAGCGATGCAGTACAATGGGAGCCTATGGCTCCCTTCGCCTGTCGGATCATCGTCGGCCGTTTACATGGGGAGATGTGTACACATCACCCCATATCGGCCACCTGGTATCAGAGCACTGCTCTGAAACCAGGCGACCACTAAAGGACGTCGCCATCGCCTATTTACATTAGACGATGCAGGGGCAATATCTGTGCCGATAGCTGCACACCTGGCGACGGCACCACCGATTTTGTAGGTGATGTAGGAGAGTGGCCTATTGGCGCCGATATCGCCCCTGCGTAACCTAATATAAAGGGGCGATGTCGGCGCTACATATCGCCTCTGAGTGGACGCCTGGTTTCACATCAGTGCTCTGAAACCAGGCGAGCACTCGGGCGATGTGTAGACATCGCTCCATGTAACAGGGGGACGGTGATCTGACAGGCGTTGGGAGCCACAGGCTTCCATGTTGCAGCATCGCCGCTGGGGTTTTTAGGGGCCTGTCACACCAGGTGACGTCGCTGGAGATGGCGACTGGAGGGAGCGCGCACGTTTTTAGTGCCCCGCCAGCATCGCCGTCGAATGTTTACATGCGGCGACACCTCCGGCGACGCACTGGCGATCTAACAGGCGGCATCGCCGCTGGGGTATCTAAAAACCCCAGCGGCGATGCTACAACATGGGAGCCTATGGCTCCCATCGCCTGTCAGATCGCCCACCACCTGTTACATGGGGCGATGTCTACACATCGCCCCTGAGTGCTCACCTGGTTTCAGAGCACTGATGTGAAACCAGGCGACCACTCAGAGGCGATATGTAGCGCCGACATCGCCCCTTTACATTAGGCGACGCAGGGGCGATATCGGCGCCGATAGGCCACGTCGCCTAAGAAATTGGCGGTGCCATCGCCAGGTGTGACGGTACCCTTAGACATCCCAGCGGCGATGCCGCCTGTCAGATCGCCAATGCATTGCCGGAGGTGTCGTTGCATGTAAACATGCGATGGCGACGCTAGCGGGGCGCCAAAAACATGTGCGCTCCTGCCCGTCGCCGCCGACATCTCCGGCGACGTCACCTGGTGTGACAGGCCCCTAACACATCAGATACTGGACTGGATATTTTTATACCAATTTATCATTTTGGTATTTGCAACAGTTTTTCCATTTCTGTAATTTGATAGATGCTTTCTGTAATACAAGTATGTAGTCAAACCTGATAATATAATACTGCCTCTATTTACAACGCCACTTGTGTTTATAGTTCCTTGTAGGGATCTTCATAGTTCATCATGAGATAAGGAATGGTGCGGAGATGTTGGGCTCATCGGAAGTATTATTTTGAATGGATGTAAAGATTTATTTATTGATTACATTACTCACTTATACAGTGCCATTAATTCCATACCACTTTACAGAAATCATCGCTGAGCCAATCTACATTCCCTATGAGTATGTCTTTAGAATGTGGGAGGAAACCGGAGCGTCCAGAGGAAACCAATGCAAACACTGAGAGAACATACAAACTCCTTGCAGATGTTGTCCTGGGACTAAGTAACTGCCAGATACTTTGGCGGGAAGGGGGGTTATCTGCCTTGGGAACAAAACAAATGGACATTAAAATTCAACGTGCCCAATTCATCACGTTTTGTGCGACAACCACAAGGCACCACAAGGCACCATACACATTACATTTTTGGCCAGTCCAACTGAAATCATTGGGGTTGCCTAACATCAGTCTAATGTGTATGGTCTGCTAAACCTATAGTACGTTTTTCCATGATAGTTTTCTCTTTAGGATCTAAGTGTGCCAGTAAAACACATGACTGGTCCAAGGATAAATGTTCAGAAATCATTCACTGTGCTGGATAGCCAAACATGGGGGCAAAAAGGGCGAAAACGTCTTTATATCACAGGGTCCCAATACATCAGTATTCAGCAATTGTATATTTGCTTTGATAGTGTTTCCATATCCGATCTATTTTTAAAATTCTCTAGGCTGATAACTAAGAAATTTTCGGTGCTGTTCCTAGACATGAGTGTCTCAGTAACAGGTTCTTATCATATTGGCTCCTGGTGAGAAAAGCTATGAATGGGAATTGGCTCCCAGCTTGTGAGATATGCGTCTCACATGACTGCCAAAATAACAGATCTGGATTACGTTAAAGACAGGAGATAAACTTTTATCGAGAGCAATTTCCAGATCACTTAGCAGGAGCCATCATTCAGGGACTGTCTTTTAATGAAAATTGGTGTGTGTGTATGTGTACATGTGTGTGGATATATATAGTTATATTTTTTCTTTTGTGTGTGTGTGTTATATATATATATATATATATATATATATATATATATAGTGCAATGTAATGTACTGTTGTATGTAATGTTATGTTGATTATCGTGTTAGGTGAGTGTATTATGTATTTGATATGTGATGAGCAGTTATGAGTGATAATAAACTGCTCCTTAAATGTTTTAACAGTTAAAAACATGGTTTGGTGTCATTCTACGCTGCCAAGCGCGCCTCCAGGGAAACACTACCTCACAATATATATATATACAAACCAAAAGTTTGGACACACCTTCTCATTCAAAGAGTTTTCTTTATTTTCATGACTATGAAAATTGTAGATTCACACTGAAGGCATCAAAACTATGAATTAACACATGTGGAATAATATACTTAACGAAAAAGTGTGAAACAACTGAAAATATGTCTTACATTCTAGGTTCTTCAAAGTAGCTACCTTTTGCTTTGATTACTGCTTTGCATACTCTTGACATTCTCTTGATGAGCTTCAAGAGGTAGTCACCAGAAATGGTTTTCACTTCACAGGTGTGCCCTGTCAGGTTTAATAAGGGGATTTCTTGCCTTATAAATGGGGTTGGGATCATGAGTTGTGTTGTGCAGAAGTTTGGTGGATACACAGCTGATAGTTTTACTGAATAGATTGTTAGAATTTGTATTATGGCAAGAAAAAGCAGCTAATAATAATAATAATAATTAATAATAATAATAAGCTTTATTTATATAGCGCCAACATATTCCGCAGCGCTTTACAATGTAGGGTTAGAGTATAGAAAATATACAGTAAGTAATTAGAGTAGAGAACAAGTAAAGTACAATAATTGGATACAAAACAATAGGCATAGAATCAATGTAAAAAAATACAATAAATAAAGCAAGAAATGAAGGTGACCCTGCTCAAAAGAGCTTACAATCTACAACGGGATAGGGGTTGCACAAGGTACAGGGGCTTATTGCACTGATGGTCCAGGCATCTTGAGGAAGTGGGGCATAGGACTAAGCTTACATGGATGGTCATTATACAGTCTGTGTAGACCTTTTTGGTTTGGTGGAGTTTGTAGAAGAGTAATGTCCAGAGGAATAGCCCATTCACTGTCTACAGTACAATGGACTTCTATTAGGGAGTATGATAGGCCGCCTTAAAAAGATGCGTTTTTAGGGATCGCCTGAAGCCATGCAAGTTGTGGATAGTCCTGATTTCTTGGGGTAAAGCATTCCAGAGTTTTGGTGCAGCTCTGGAGAAGTCTTGGAGCCGGGAGTGGGAGGATTGGATTAGTACGGATGTTAGTCGAAGGTCATTTGAGGAACGTAGAGAGCGGGTGGGGTGATAGACAGAGATGAGGGAGGAGAGGTAGGGGGGTGCTGCACTGTGAAGAGCTTTGTGGGTGAGAACAAGCAATTTGAATTCGATCCTATAGTATACGGGCAGCCAGTGCAATGACTGGCACAGAGCAGAGGCATCTGTGTAACGATTGGCCAGATGGGTGATCCTGGCTGCGGCATTAAGGATGGACTGGAGAGGAGAAAGTCTGGTGAGAGGGAGGCCGCTTAATAGAGAATTGCAATAGTCAAGGCGGGAATGGATTAGGGCCACGGTGAGGGTTTTTGTTGTTTCCAGGGTGAGAAAGGGGCGGACTCTAGAGATATTCTTCAGGTGTAAGCGACAGGAGCGGACGAGAGATTGTGTGTGGAAGGAGAAGGAGAGATCGGTGTCAAACATAACACCCAGACAATGAGCCTGCTGCCTAGGCATTATCGTGGTGCCGCAAACAGAGAGAGATGTCCGATTTAGGGAGGTTAGTGGATGGGGGGAGCAGAAGAAGTTCAGTTTTGGAAAGGTTTAGTTTCAAATAGAGAGTGGACAGTCATTGGTGTTCTTTAATACCGCAGGGGTAAGGTCAGGGGCTGACGTGTATAGTTGTGTGTCATCAGCATAAAGATGGTACTGAAAGCCAAATCTGCTGATGGTCTGTCCAATCGGGGCCGTGTAGAGAGAGAAGAGGAGAGGGCCAAGGACTGAACCCTGAGGGACCCCAATAGTGAGGGGAAGAGGGGAAGAAGTGGAGCCAGCAAAAGATACACTGAAAGAGCGGTCAGAAAGATAGGAGGAGAGCCAGGAGAGAGCAGTGTCCTTTATGCCAATGGAATGCAGCATAGAGAGTAGGAGCTGATGGTCTACAGTGTCAAAAGCTGCAGAGAGATCAAGGAGAATAAGCAGAGAGTGGTTACCATTACGTTTTGCTGTCAGAAGGTCATTGGTCACTTTGATGAGGGCGGTTTCTGTAGAGTGAAGGGGGCGGAAACCAGACTGTAATGGATCTAGAAGAGAGTGAGCGGAGAGGTAACGGGTGAGGCGGGAATAGACCAGGCGCTCCAAGAGTTTAGATATGAAGGGGAGATTGAAGACTGGTCTGTAGTTATTTGTGCAGGTTGGGTCGAGAGTGGTTTTCTTTAATAATGGAGTAATGATCGAGTGTTTGAAGGAGGAGGGGAAGATGTCAGAAGAGAGGGAGAGATTGAAGATTTTGGTTAGATGAGTGGTGACAACTGGAGAGAGGGACTGGAGCAGGTGTGAGGGAATGGGGTCAGTAGTGCATGTGGTGGGACGAGAGGAAGAAAGGAGCCTGGAGACTTCTTCTTCTGTGACTGGGTCGAATGTGGAGAGTGAACCGGAGGAGATGTGGGAAAGAATGGGGTTGGCAGCGCTTGGAGGCTGAGAGCTGTTTTCCTGGCGAATGTTGTCTTATTTTCTCCATGAAGTAGGAAGCCAAGTCATCAGCACAGAGGTCAGTGATGGAGGCCTGCACTTAAGGACTGAGGAGAGAGTGAAATGTGTCAAAGAGTTTTTTTTGATTGTTGGATAGTGAGGAGACCAGGGTGGTGAAGTAGGTCTGTTTGGCAAGGTGAAGGGCAGAGTTGTAGGTTTTTAACATGAATTTATAATGGATAAAGTCTCCTGGTGAGCGAATTTTCCTCCATAGACGTCCAGCACTCCTAGAGCATCGCTGGAGGAATCGAGTTTGTGGTGTGAGCCAGGGCTGTTTTGTTCTCTGTTTGGAGGTTCTGAGGGTGAGGGGCGCTACTTGGTCCAGGGAGCTTCTGAGAGAGTCATTGTACTGATTTACTGCCTGATCTGGACAGGAGATTGAAGAGCTTGGGGACAGAGATGAGTTGAGGGGGTCTTTGAGTGCTTGAGGGTTAATGGCCTGTAGATTTCTGGATGTGTGATAGGTAGGATTGGGCTGTGTTGGCCGAGGGTTAGTGAGTGAGAAGGAGAGAATGTTGTGGTCAGAGAATAGAGGTGAGTTATCCAAGGGGGAGGATGAGCAGAGTAGGGTAAAGACCAGGTCAAGGATGTTACCGTTTTCGTGCGTCTCAGAGGTTGAGAGCTGTGATAGGCCAAGAGAGGTAGTTAGAGATAGGAGCTGGGATGCAGATGGGGAGATGGGGCTGTTTATGGGAATGTTAAAGTCTCCCAGAATAAGGGTTGGTACATCTGAGGACATGAAATGCGGGAGCCAAGCGGAGAAATGGTCGAGGAACTGGGTGGGTGACCCTGGGGGGCGGTATACCACTGCTACTTTGAGGTGGAGGGGATGGAATAGCCTAATGGTATGGACCTCAAAAGAAGGGAATGAGAGTGATGGGGCTGGAGGAATGACCTGGAAAGTACATTGTGGGGACAGGAGGAGGCCGACTCCACCGCCACGTCTGTTCCCAGGTCTAGGGGAGTGAGAGAAGTGTAGGCCGCCGTGAGAAATAGCAGCCGGGGAAGCAGTGTCTGAATCCTGGATCCAGGTTTCTGTGAGGGCCAGCAGGTTTAGAGAGTTGGTAAGGAAGTAATTGTGAATGAAAGGAAGTTTGTTGCATACAGATCGTGGATTCCAGAGAGCACAGTTAAAAGAGGGGGATGAAGGAGTGCAAGTGATGGTAATGAGGTTAGTGGGGATTCTATGTGTGGTGGGAGAGGAGTTGAGGTTGGAGGGCGGACCAGGGTTGGGAGAGATATCACCTGAGAGGAGCAGCAGCAAAAAGAGGAAGAGCAGATAGTTTGTAGATTTTGGACTTGGTTTATTATGACAAATGTTAGAATATGGTGGGCTGAGAATCTTCAGTAAACTGAAGATGGCATGGGTGCTGTACATAGGGTAGGGCAGGAGAGAGGCGCTGATGTGGATGAGTGCTGCTGGAGGGGGGATGGGGTGATACAAGTTGGTGGTGATGGCACATAGAAACACAAACAGTGCAGTTAAAGACATGGTAATGATTAGTAGAGGATAGACTAATAGACATTGTTTGAATGGCTATCTGACAGTACCTTCCAGTCTATCGCAGTCAATTCCGGTCAATTTCAGGTCTATTTCATTTCAGTGCACTTTTACAACATGCGCTTTCGCAGCAGACACAGCAAGACTCCTTATATGCTCAATGATACTGATTTCAGGTGTGGGGAAAGGGGGAGGGAACTGGAGTCCATTAAGCCATGGCCAAGCAAGGCTGCACCAAATGGTCACTCATAGGCGGCCGTCAGACGCTTCCATATCTTGAATGATATTGTAAGCGATCACGTGCACGCGCGATCGCTTACAATATCGCTCACATCGCTGGTGAGATGTCACACAGACAGACTCACCAGCAATGTTGGCCAGCGAGATCGCTGGTAACTATGGTACACATCGGGTTACTAGGCGCCGCGCGGCGCTTAGTAACCCGACGTGTACCATAGTTACCATCTCCCAGCATAGGCTCTGCCGCTGGGAGATCGTTCATCGTGGTGTCATACACCACGATGAAGCAGATTGTTAAATCGTTCATCGCTTGATATGAGCTCCTGCTCTCATATCTGCGATGTCACGATCAAGCGATTTTACATTGTAAAATCGCTTGATCGCACGTAGCGATGTACAAACGATATCGCTTAAGCGATCAAAAAGCAGATCGCTTAAACGATATCGTTTAAGATATGGAAGCGTGTGACGGCCGCTTTAGGCATATTTGAACAAAGGATCATAAACAGGCATTGGGGGGGGGGGCAGGGGGAAGGACAGTTACATTGATGCTGGAACCAGATATTTTGCAGAAGAAAGAATACAACAAAAAAGCATTGAAGTTTGGTGCTGATCCATTCAGTCAAACATACCCCAGATATTTTGCAGCAGAAAGAATACAACAAAAAAGCATTGAAGTTTGGTGCTGATCCATTCAGTCAAACATACCCAGATATTTTGCAGCAGAAAGAATACAACAAAAAAGCATTGAAGTTTGGTGCTGATCCATTCAGTCAAACATACCCCAGATATTTTGCAGCAGGAAGAATACAACAAAAAAGCATTGAAGTTTGGTGCTGATCCATTCAGTCAAACATACCCCAGATATTTTGCAGCAGAAAGAATACAACAAAAAAGCATTGAAGTTTGGTGCTGATCCATTCAGTCAAACATACCTGTAGAGAAACACAGAAACATCATGATGATTAGGTGATGGTCAGACGAGTGCAGATGAATTATGATACAGGGCGGATGATGGAGCCCAGATGCTTCATATCGTTTCAGGTCTATTTAATTTCAGTGCACTTTTACAACATGCACTTTCGCAGCAGACACGCAGACACGCACTTTCGCAGCTAAGTAAAGAAAAACAAGTGGCCATCATTACTTTAAGAAATGAAGGTCAGTCAGTCTGAAAAATTGGGAAAAGTTTGAAAGTGTCCCCAAGTGTATGAGGACCGCCCCAGGAAAGGAAGACCAAGAGTCACCTCTGCTGCGGAGGATAAGATCATCCGAGTCACCAGTCTCAGAAATCGCAGGTTAACAGCAGCTCAGATTAGAGACCAGGTCAATGCCACACAGAGTTCAAGCAGCAGACACATCTCTACAACAACTGTTAAGAGGAGACTTTGTGCAGCAGGCCTTCATGGTAAAATAGCTGCTAGGAAACCACTGCTAAGGACAGGCAACAAGCAGAAGAGACTTGTTTGGGCTAAAGAACACAAGGAATGGACATTAGACCAGTGGAAATCTTTGCTTTGGTCTGAAGAGTCCAAATTTGAGATCTTTGGTTCCAACGACCGTGTCTTTGTGCGACGCAGAAAAGGTGAACGGATGGACTCTACATGCCTGGTTCCCACCGTGAAGCATGGAGGAGGAGGTGTGATGGTGTGGGGGTGCTTTGCTGGTGATACTGTTGGGGATTTATTCAAAATTGAAGGCATACTGAACCAGCATGGCTACCACAGCATCTTACAGTGGCATGCTATTCCATCCAGTTTGCGTTTAGTTGGAGCATCATTTATTTTTCAACAGGACAATGACCCCTAACACACCTCCAGGCTGTGTGAGGGCTATTGGAGTGATGGGGTGCTATGCAGATGATCTGGCCTCCACAGTCACCAGACCTGAACCTAATTGAGATGGTTTGGGATGAGCTGGACCGCAGAATTAAGGCAAAAGGGCCAACAAGTGCTAACTGTGGCGTCCCACTGGTGCAGTAGGGGTACTGCACCCACAAGTGAATGTGCAGCTATTCCTGTCACAGGGGAGGGTAAGGTTTGCAAGTAGATCCCATCCTAGCACTCCCACACTCGAGCCTAGGCAAATGGTTGGAGCCCAGTCCCTAGGGGGAGAGTTAGGGGAGGAGGGAAGTGAAAAACGGGTGGTTCTAGTTCGTCCCGTGGAGAGAAAGGAAGAGGGAGCTTGAGAAGGTAAAGCTCCCAGGGAGGGGGCCTAAGAGAGAGGGAAAGGCAGCCCAGGAAAAGGAAGAGGGGACCCCAGAGCGGAGCGTCCACACTTCAGGGGGGACACTAGTCCATCTAACGGAGTATCGGCTCCGAGGATACGATGCAGGGTGTTCAGCCCCTGAGCCGTCCACACCGCTCGTCACAGGTCAGTTCATCAACCCTGACGCACTGTCTAGAAAGGGCAGCCTCACCAGGATCGCCCACCAAAGGTTGAGCCCCTTCAGTGAGAGAGAGAAGAAGGGAATCTCACAGCACCCCAACGGGCCTGGTATACAAGAGGCTGTGCCAGGGCAGGTTTTAGCAGCAGGACACGGCATATACTACGGGATCCGCTGAATGACCTTGCAACCTTCTGTGACTACCCAACCAGCCACCTGATTATAGACTGTTTGTGCTGTAACCTGAACTGCCATCTGAACTGGTTTACAGAGTAAAGTACCCATGTAGAGCAAGAAAGCTTTGGTGTTTTCCTTTCACCTCAACTGCTGCATTGCTCCGCAGGTCATCCTTGCACTCCAAACAACAACCAGCACCACCACCATCAGTGCTGGTCTGCCCCGGGGGCTCAGCTCCACCCGCAGAGAGCTGCGTGTGAACGAAGCCTTAGTTAGCTATTTTCCTAGGCTTATGTCTTAACTCATGTATTCTGTATTTATGTCATGGATTATTATGATGTGTTACAAAGTCTGAATAGTTCCACTATATCTGCAGAACTCATTAAGAGTATCACAGAGAATACCATGGGGGTGTATAAGTTCTATCCATGGTTTTCGAAGACCCAGTAATTCTGTATTCTCAATGAGACAGATGATCCTTCAGCCATGTGATATTATGTTATGTCTGATATACATCCAACTTCACCATTGATTTCCTGCTGGGGCTGTGTTTTCTGTATGATAAATGATTGTCACTAGAAAGGTCGTGGAACAAGCAGCTATCTTATGTCTTTAATTTTATTTGCAGTATTAAATTTCTCCTGTACTTGGCCTCCAAATATCAAAAACAAACAGAAATAGATCTATAATATATATATATATATATACATTTTGCTAATGTATATTTTCCAGTGTTTCCAGCTCTAAATCACTAATTGTGAGCAGTTGCCACAATATTACTTAATACGTACCGTATATACTCGTGTATAAGCCGACCCGTGTATAAGCCGACCCCCCTACTTTTGCCCCAAAAATCTGGAAAAACCTATTGACTCGTGTATAAGCCGAGGGTGGACCTCAGCACAGGTATATAGCCCCCAGCAGTGTGGTATACAGGCCCCCCCAGTGGTAGTACATAGGAGCCCCAGCAGCCCCAGTGGTAGTATATAGGAGCCCCAGCAGCCCCAGTGGTAGTATATAGGAGCCCCAGCAGTATACAGGCAGCCCCAGCAGTATACAGGCAGCCCCAGCAGTATACAGGCAGCCCCAGCAGTATACAGGCAGCCCCAGCAGTATACAGGCAGCCCCAGCAGTATACAGGAAGCCCCAGCAGTATACAGGAAGCCCCAGCAGTATACAGGAAGCCCCAGCAGTATACAGGAAGCCCCAGCAGTATACAGGAAGCCCCAGCAGTATACAGGAAGCCCCAGCAGTATACAGGCAGCCCCAGCAGTATACAGGCAGCCCCAGCAGTATACAGGCAGCCCCAGCAGTATACAGGAAGCCCCAGCAGTATACAGGCAGCCCCAGCAGTATACAGGCAGCCCCAGCAGTATACAGGCAGCCCCAGCAGTATACAGGCAGCCCCAGCAGTATACAGGCAGCCCCAGCAGTGTATACAGCCCCAGTGGTAGTATATTGCAGCCCCCGCGGTAGTATACAGCAGCCCCCGTAATCCAGGGCCCCCCCAGCCTCTCTCCGGTCACCTGGAAAGGAAACTATACTTATCAGTGTCCGCTGTCCGCGCCCGCTCGCATCTGCCGACATCGTGATCCTCCATCTTCATGCGGCGTCTTCCTGTTTCCTGTGCGCGTCGCAAGGAATGACGTCATTGCTGCGACGAGCACAGAAACAGGAAGACGCCGCATGAAGATGGAGGATCGCGATGTCGGCAGATGCGAGCGGGCGCGGACAGCGGACACTGATAAGTATAGTTTCCTTTCCAGGTGACCGGAGAGAGGCTGGGGGGCCCTGGATTACGGGGGCTGCTGTATACCGATGTATACACCGGTATGTACCGATGTATACATCGGTATACAGCACTGACTCGCGTATAAGCCGAGGGGGGTACTTTTCAGCCCAATTTTTGGGCTGAAAAACTCGGCTTATACGCGAGTATATACGGTAGCTTATAATGAATGACGGATTTATGGAGTCTTCAATTGAAGCACGACTGTAGATCCGCCTGTTCACATGGTACGCTTCATTGTGACACAAGTGTTAATGTACTGTCCCTATCAGGGCCTATGAATTTTGACTTTCACTGCCAAGGACATGAGTAGCCATGTACAATGTATTATCTGTGGCTTGTCTCATGATTACAAGTTAGAAATATTATCAAATGATGCCAAGTGCAATCCATGCAGCACAATATTGTGAGAGCAGCGCATGGTCCTGTGTGTATGGAAGGGAAAACTCTAATGGTGACGTCACACACATCAATGTCACCAGCAATCTCATCGCTGGCGACATTGAAGGCTGATCGCTGGTGAGCTGTCACACAGGCAGACTCACCAGCGATCAGTACCAGCGAGAACGCTGGTAACCATGTAAACAAGTGGGTAACTAAGTGCCGTGCAGCACCTAGTTACCCGCTGTTTACCGTGGATACCAGCTCCCACTGCTTGGCGAGAGGCGCTGGGAGCTGGCTTCTCGCTCGTCTCCCGGTGTCACACGCAGTGATGCACCGTGTCCACCGGGCGACCATCGCCAGGTTTTAGAGCAGATTCTAAAACCTGGCGATCATCAACCAGTGATTTATCGCTGGTTGATGCGCCCTATCACGCACGTCAATATCGCTGCAACGTCATGTGCAGCAGGGATATTGCAAGTGATATTGATGTGTGTGATATCCCCATTAGGCCCCCTTCACATCACGTTTATTGGAGATCCGTGGCTACCCGTTGTAAAACAGATAGCCACGGATCCAATTTGGTCTCCATGTATCCCTATGAGCACGAATGGCCATCCGTGTGTGCCAGTTTTATCAGAGATCCGATTGTGTCCCCTTTTTTAACGTCTCCAAAATCGGAGACTGCTCCCTTCACTGGTCTTTCTCTTCCTTTTTTAGATAAACTTGCAGCATAGATAAACTTTTTACCATTTGTATAATGTGATATGCTTTGTTGTAAAATTGCATCTATGAGTATAAAGTGTTGAGTGGCATTCTCATATTATGCTAGGTACCTAATTTCTGAAAATATCTTGGCATGGGGGTGTTCGATTAATTTGATATTTCAAGTTTTGTGTTTGTCAAAAGTGTGAAAATTGTTTTGGCAACAAAACCGTTAAAAGAAGGCGGGGCACCTACTTGGGACCCTCCTTATGGAGCTACAGTTCCGAGCTACTAACAGGCAGTGGGTTCTTGCCCCCCTGGCGCTATATACTGCATTTTGTTGGAGCAGCCTTATGTGGCTCACTTTTCTGCCAAAATATGGTAGTAACTACAACATTAAAGGGTTGTTTTGTGATGAGACCTCCTCATGTAATTCGTTCTTTAGTTGGACCTCTTCTGTCTGTGTCCGCCCCTGACCTGTTTGCACAAATCTCATCCAAGCATATTCCTTTGGCATTGTATAAAAACAATAGAGCAGCACAATTTACTGCAAATCAACACTCTACTACAAAGGGAGGCAAGGACAAGGCAACCAAACATTTGTCAGAGAAATCTTCTAATGTGACCTGTGGATTATTAGTATTATCCAGTAGTATGCATTTATTGTACTCGCTTATATAGCGCTGATGTGATCATCACTATAAATGAGTGAACTGGGACTGGAGTTCTGGGGATTTCTGTGTCCAAAGAGCTGCAGCCAGGATGGCCATGCTCCGGTACGCTGGGTGGTTGCCCCGGTGTGAGCCGCGTGCAGTGTGTGATCGACTCACACTGGGGTTAAGAGTTTTTGTCTGTAGTTTGGTAGTGATGTAAACAAAATATAGCTGGCTGTATGTCGGCGGAGAGTCAAACAGTCAGTCAGTAATGACTGAGGCAAAGATCGGGTCCCGAACAGCCCGACCAATCCCAATCACTCACAGGTTCGTTCGGCAGCCGAACCTGAATATTGCAAGTTTCGCTCATCTGGAAACTTCACTGTCCCGATCGGGTGTCACAATCTAAATTCCCCATCAGTATGTGTTTGGAGTGTTGAAGGAAACCCGAAAACTCGGAGGAGACCCAGACAGGGGGATAAAATACAAACTCCTTGCAGATGTTGTCCTTCGTAGTTTTTGAATCAGGCCCCCAGTGCTGTAGAGTTAACCACTGAGGCACCGTGCTACCAACTTTTATTAACAGGAATTGCTTTATCAAAAATATAATGTTTTCAGCCTGGATCTCAACACCCAGACAGACTTGTATGGTCAGAACTTATCTCTAAAGATGGGCTACCTAGTGGGGACGCCCCTCCTGTTAGGACCATATTTAGGTACTAATGGGTCATTTGGCTAGGAGTTGTCTTTGTAAATTAATCTATTTAAGCAAATATACATATCTTTCTCCATGTACATATCCTAGTAGAAGTAGCAAAGTTTGGTTTTCCAGTACATCCCAGTGATGAACTCTACCTTTGGATACATGTTTTCTCCATGTTTGATATGTTTACATTTGTGAATTGACTGTTACTCACAGTATATCTAAGGATGAGTCTGCCTGGCCGAGAATATGACATCATGTACTGCATAAACCTCTACAATCCCCAGAACAGTGGTGAATCTGCCCTCATGGGTTCCTGTCAGTTACAATTAAGGGAATTAAATCGATATTCTGTGTAATGGATGTGTCTGACCGTACAGAGACATGGTCTGATCAAACCACATCTCCTGTGCTGAGATAATCTTATATGTGTCCCTGCTATGTACTGTGTAATGGTTGTGTCTGACTGTACAGGAACATGGTCTGATCATACCACATCTCCCGGGCATGAGAGAACGTAAAAAAAGTATACAGACATTCCAGCACAGGATCATAGATGATTCTTTTTGTGAGGTAAAACATTTCCCTGCCAATTTTTAAAAAATGTTTCTCCTCAAAGAAATACCGTATATACTCGTGTATAAGCCGACCCGTGTATAAGCCGACCCCCCCCCTACTTTTGCCCCCGAAAAAACTGGGAAAACTTATTGACTCGCGTATAAGCCGAGGGTGGACTCCAGCACAGGTATACAACCCCCAGCAATGAGGTATGCAGCAGCCTCCCCAGTGGTAGTATACAGCAGCCTCCCCAGTGGTATATACAGCAGCAGCTCCAGTGGTATATACAGCAGCAGCCCAGTGGTAGTATACAGCAGCCCCAGTGGTAGTATACAGCAGCCCCAGAGGTATATACAGCCCCAGAGGTATATACAGCCCCAGAGGTATATGCAGCCCCAGAGGTATATGCAGCCCCATATGCAGCCCCAGAGGTATATGCAGCCCCAGAGGTATATGCAGCCCCAGAGGTATATGCAGCCCCAGAGGTATATGCAGCCCCATATACAGCCCCAGAGGTATATGCAGCCCCAGAGGTATATACAGCCCCAGAGGTATATACAGCCCCAGGAGGTATATGCAGCCCCAGGAGGTATATGCAGCCCCAGGAGGTATATGCAGCCCAGGAGGTATATGCAGCCCCAGGAGGTATATGCAGCCCCAGAGGTATATGCAGTCCCCCATATCAGTATACAGGCCCCCCCTTGGGTAGTAATCCTGTAAAGGAAGAGATTAGTATACTTATCCCGCCGCTGTCCCGCTGCCGCTGTCCCGCCGCCGCCATCGGGCTCTTCCGTCTTCATCCAGCGTCTTCCGTCTTCTTCCGGCTTCCTCTGATGGTCGCAGGCAATGACGTCATTGCCTGCGCGACAGAGGAGGAAGGCGAAAGAAGACGGAAGACGCTGGATGAAGATGGAGGAGCTCCTCCATCTTCATCCAGCGTCTTCCGTCTTCTTTCGGCTTCCTCCTCTGTCGCGCAGGCAATGACGTCATTGCCTGCGACCATCAGAGGAAGCCGGAAGAAGACGGAAGACGCTGGATGAAGACGGAAGAGCCCGATGGCGGCGGCGGGACAGCGGCAGCGGGACAGCGGAGGGATAAGTATACTAATCTCTTCCTTTACAGGATTACTACCCAAAGGGGGGCCTGTATACTGATATGGGGGGGCACTGTATACTGTACACATTGTATACAGTATACAGTGACTCGCGTATAAGCCGAGGGGGGGACTTTTCAGCCCAATTTTTGGGCTGAAAAACTCGGCTTATACGCGAGTATATACGGTAATTAGTTGTGATGTATACACAAAAAGGGGGGATTCTAGTCACCAGCAAAACGGTGTGTTAAATAGAGGAATATTAGGCTATGATATTAAAACCTTTATCATTTATTGTAGTTTACAATAAAGGATAAAGGTTTTTAATATCCTAGCCCAATATTCCTCTATCAGACTCGCCATTTTGCTGGTGACTAGAATCCCCCCTTTTTGTATACGTTTCATTCACATGGGAATTGGCTCTCCATGTCCGTGCACCACACCCTACTAACTTCGGAGTGACCTCAGTTGGATGAAGATTCGGTGAGCTGAAACACTTTTTTCTCTGTTTCAGTTATTTGTGATATCATGCTGTATTTTCTGTATATGCTATTTCATCCTCCCCTACTCAGCAGTTGTGGTATGATCAGACACATCCATTACACAGTACATAGCAGGGACACATATATAAGATTATCTCAGCACAGGAGATGTGGTATGATTAGACCATGTCCCTGTATTGTCAGACACATCCATTACACTGTACATAGCAGGGACACATATATAAGATTATCTCAGCACAGGAGATGTGGTATGATCAGATCATGTCCCTGTATGGTCAGACACATTCATTACACAGTACATAGCAGGGACACATATATAAGAATATCTCAGCACAGGAACATTTCTTTTAAACACATCCAATTGTGGAAATTATTATTATTCCAAGATGTATTGATTAGACTGAACTTTATGAGAAAATCTCTTTAATGGATGCTTGGAAATGTCTCCTTAGCTAATAGGGAAGTTCAATCAGTTATGTCGGTGTGTCCTAATTATAGAATAGTTTTCCTTCATGAGATAACCCCTTTAATACTATCTTTAATTGAGATAATGGCCACCAGAGATGCTCAGACAGGAAATTTGCTATGTGCCTAATAAATGGCTGCCGAACACAAGTTCCCTACGAATGTGATATTTGAATGTGTTGTATTCCGCATATGATGAGGATGTGCTGTCTATATTGTAAATGAAGCCGTCTCTGTCTAATGATCTTGGTCGTGTCCTATCTGCGTACAATCCAAATGAACGTTTCCTTGCTTCTAAGAACAATCCATTTGTTTTTCAGTCTGACACCTACCTCTGCAAGTCTTACCGGCTGCCGTTTGAGAAGGAAGCCTATGTAGGTATGTATTATACGGAGGGGAGAAGAGCCCTCATCATTTCTTTGCATTATTCAACTGTTTTTCTGCTGAAATCATAAGCTTAATCGTCTGTCACATAGACCTAAACTGACATTTATCTTATATAATGCAGCAACAAAGCTGAAAAAAGCTACTTAAAGTCAAGATAACAAACTGTGTCTGGGGGCTGTGAGAGTAATTGAAGCAGGGGAGTTTAGTACCGCTGCCTGTGGCAGCCATTACCAAGCAGTGCTATTTGTAAGATATTGGTTTTCTGTCACTGTCCCGCTGCTTAATTCTGCGCCTCTATATGGGCTTTTATTTACCTAAAATGCTCAATATGTTTGGGGAGCAAAGTGTCCGCTCAGCTAGTGATGTCAGCACACGTCTACGCTAAGGTTGTTATTGGTCCAGTTGGCACATTGACCATGAATATATATGTAACTTTTTATATTGCTGTGCACTAAGACATATACAAGCTATTATTATTAGTATTATTGTTTTTATTACATAAGTTTTTAATCATGTGACTTTGTACTTTTCAATCCAGCAATTGGTATCTGCGCCCTTAAAGGGAACCAACCACCAGGATTTAACCACCTGTGAATCAGTGCAGCAGGTGATTGACGTGTGCAGCATGACATCACTTTTGGGGTTTTTATTTATTCCCCCCTGTGGGCTTGTCTTTCTGCTGTAAGCCGAACCCCCTTCCCCCTCCCCAGATGAGTCTGGATGAGAGAGAGGGGTTCAGCTTACAAAAGAAAGACAAGCCCACAGGGGAGGAATGGAAAAAAGAATCCTAAATAGTGATGTCATGCTGCACACGTCAATCACCTGCTGCACTGATTTACAGGTGGTTAAATCCTGGTGGTTGTTTCCCTTTTAAGAGAGTGTGTCGGCTCAAACTGACCTGTAAACTAAGCACATAGCCTTGTAGGGGACACAGACACAATACAAATTGCCCCTTTCGTGCTCTAATTGTTGCCTCCATTCTGTAACAACTAAAGTGTCATGTCCCACGACTTGGGTATCATACAGTGTTATATTGCCATTGGATTGTTTTCACTGTGTTGCTATGTATAGATTTGCCTTTTTTTTTAGAATATTGTTTCCTCTTTCTCCCTGTAGCTGCTCTGATGTCAATAACCCCTCCCTACTTCCCCATTTTTTGTGGTCAGTCATCTTATTACAGCATGTATTTGCAACTCTAAGGAATCATTTTTTTGCCTACTGTTTTGTGCATAAATTCAAGAATTCAGTTGAAAATAAAGCTTATTCTTCTGGATTCTCCATACATGCCTTTGTGCTAGAGTTTGAGCTATCTAACGACACTTCTACATGTGAGTAATGGCCTATACAACCATCAAGATAAATGCTAATTCAAGCTTCTAAAACAAGCAGTGTGATTGTAGAGACAAAAGATGAATTTTAATCAAATATGCTAATTTGTGAGCTTGTTGCACCCTTGGTGTGGCCAAGGGGCATAGTGTATCTTCATGTTCAATGGTTTTCTATGCCCCTGCCCCTGCTCACTTTTGATTGACAGCATGACCTAGCCTGGTTTTCTCTGCAGACAAAATGCTCACCACAGACAATCCAGAGCTGTCATTCACCAGTGAGGGAGGCACGGCATGCAAAACCAGTGGGCACAACACTGCACTGACTCTTTTGGCCCCATAAAGGGTTTACAGAGAAGCCTAACTGGCATATTTGATAAAACCTGAGCTCCTGCAGAATGGAGGCAGCCAGTAGAACAACAAAGGTGCTATTTTATATTGGTCATATGCCAAACATGGCTATGTGCTTACTTCATACTCTTAGTTTGGCCTGAGAGACTCCCTTTAA
Source organism: Allobates femoralis (assembly GCA_033576535.1). Classification (NCBI taxonomy): domain Eukaryota; kingdom Metazoa; phylum Chordata; class Amphibia; order Anura; family Aromobatidae; genus Allobates; species Allobates femoralis. The sequence continues at coordinate 740,438,754 of JARQOC010000003.1, read as the reverse complement.
CTTCTGGATTCACCATCAATCGCTGTGCAGACCAGTGGGCAGTGGTGCCAGTCTCCCAGGACTTAGGCGTTCTGTCATTGGCACTGTCTGCCTCTGGTGCTGTTGGCATATTCTGGTGATGCTACACTAGCAGCACCTTAAGATGAATTAAGAAGTCTGGTTGACTGTCTTATGACTTGGAAAGCAAGTTGTATTAATATATTAGGATTTTTGTGAGGTTTTTTGTTAATTTTTTTCTTTTTTTCGGGAGGGTGATCCTTTGGTAACATGGAGTTGGTCAGTTGTCTTGGTAGACTTTTTCCTTTAGTCTTGAAACCTGTACTTAGTCTGCATTCAGGAGTTTCTGCTTCTCAGAGTTTTCTCCATGATACCTTTATTTTGCCCCTAACGCTTTCCCATATCGACACTGCCTGTATGATACTTCATGATGATCAAGCTTTTTCTTTGTTTTATTTTTTTTGCGTTGCTTTTACATTGCTTTTTGTGAAATATCATCGTGACAATATTTTCAGTTTTACAATGCAGAAGGGAACAGAAAGAAATACTGTTCTACACAAAGTGAAGTTTTGGTGGTATGTTCTTTTATTAAATAGAGAACATGCTTTGCATGATCTTGCTGCTTTGTAGATGCGATCAATGTTAAAACTGAATGATCTCGGAGGCTGAGAATGGTGAATCTCTGGAGGCCAAGACTCTAAAGTTGCTATGGCAACCGTGTTCTTTGGAAACAAATTCTTCTAGGGTTGGAAGGGGGTCTAAGACGCTGCTCCTGTTCAAAGCTTCAGAGAATTTTCCTCACCTTGTATGAACTCAAGGCTTCCCAGATCTATGGAAAATACAATATTTCTTATTGACATCTCCCTCTCCGGTGAAGGAAGTTTTAGTGTTCATGCTGATAGGTTCCTTTTCATTTGTAGGGTTTCCTCTCGACATTGTTTGCATGAATAAGAAGCCTTGCACAGAAAAAGTAAAGAATAATGAATATAGCAAGGGAGAGAGATGGTGAGGTTACATCATCCCTGGAATTCAGACAAAATGATCAACATTCCAGGGAAAATCTGAGTCGAGGAATGTAGCAAATACATGCAGAATAAGATACGCAGCATGCTGGCAGTGACTGTACGTCGCTTGTCACGGATAATTAAAAAAATCCTTGTATGTATTATTCTTATGGACATTATCTATAAGTTTTGACCCATTTTTTTTAGATACCGTATATATGTGACAGCTGGACAATAACCAATGTGGTTTCCATTACAGCCTATTCTGCTTAAAGGGTATATCCAGGATTTAAAAAAAATAATAAAACATTTGCCCAAACACTATTTGCTGCCTACCTGTCTGTTGTGCATGGCGCCACTCACCGCCAACACGGAGCGGTCTAAGACAACTCCTGCCGGCGATTCTGCAGTTTCATGTCGACAGAGAGACGGCTTCTCTGCTCTGTCGATGGGCGTTACAGCCTACATCATGCTCATTAGTGGGGCAGAAGCCTTTCCATTAAAAAAAAAGCTGAATTTTCAACTCTTTCAAAGATGCCACTATAAGAGGTAAAGGATACATTGAGGGATAAAAAAAAGTGAATAAGCACTAACTGGTAGGTAGTTGCTACCTACCTGCCTGTTGTACTCTGCGCCATTCACCACCAGTAGAGAGCAGTCACAGACCGCTCCTGCCCGGGATACAATGGCAGGAGCAGACTGTGCCGGCAGTGAACCACGCCGAGCACATCAGGCAGGTAGGTTGTGCTTTTTTTATGTCAACAGAGCGGAGGCTTCTTTTCCACTCTGCTCTGTCGAAGTGGCAGGACAGCTGAAGTCATGCTTATCGACAGCCGATTCCCCCAGTTAGGTGGCGCCAGCTGCCAATCAGTGTAACTTCGGCTTTCCCGCCACTTCTACAGAGCAGAGTGGAAAAGAAGCCTCCATTCTGTTGATGAAGCCACAGTCTGTGACCGCTCTGTGCCGGCAGTGAACAGGGTGGAGCGCAACAGGCAGGTTGGTAGCAACTACCTGCCTGTTCGTGCTTAAACACAGCATGCATGAAGTTATTTCTTGGAGATGGTTTGCAGTCATCTCAGGACATCAATTGCTTGGGACCAGAACATTCAACTGCGGAAATTGAGCTGCCTGCAGACAGAACCCTCTAGATCTGTACACAGGTGCAAAGCAGATAATCATATTTTATATGATAAGGTGTATTCACCTCTCTTCCTGGAAATGAAGCATTTTTAGCTTATTCCTAGAGATCACGTTAAAGAGTAGGACACCAGCTTTGAAAATACAAACTGCATTATTAGACCTGACTAGTATGGTGTACTTATTTTGAAAATTCATGGCAAAATGCTTATATAATCCTTATATTGGGAAAAGTATTTGAGCCCAAGTATAACATAAGACACACATATATATAGCATATCAAACATAACGACACACCAGCGATACTGATAACGATACGACCTGGCTGGGATCGCTGGTGCATCATTTTCACATCGCTGGTAAGATGTCAAACAGGTATCTCCCCAGCGCTGTCACCAACGACTTCAACAGCGATCCAGAATTATACTGAGGTCGTTGGGAATTGTCACTCTGTAATGACCGGAGGTCCTATTAAGATCCAGTGAGTCACAGACTGAGACAGAGGCAGAAATAAACAACAGTATTTTTACTGATATGGGGATCAAGGTATGGTTCAGTAAGGAATGTAAAAGTCTCAAAATCCCCTTAAAATATTACCAATAACAGTTTAACACCCTCAGCGTTAGCCGACATCAATGCGCCGATCTCAGAGTTCCCAGGGTATGTAAATCACACTCAGAACCAGGAACAAATTTACCTACACGTTAGACTTATCAAGGATTTAACTTAACTAAAGGCTATGTACATCAACTGTGGGCGGTCTGATGGGACCTCTGAGATGGCACACTGAGTATAACTTATCACAGCTAATAACAATACATTACACTATGTCAATGCTGGCTATACACTTAGCACAGGGATACCCGGGTATCTCAAAACTATGGTACCATCAACCTCAAATGTAGCTTTACACCGGTGTATATTCCACGTGGGCTGCAGCAAGTCCAGAAAAAGAAAAGAAAAACCTTTGGCGCCAAAAAAAAACGTATTGTAAAAAAAACAGCAAAATTTGGCAGCTTACCAGCCAATGCCAGATTCACATGTCCAGTACTTTAGTTCTGTTAGCTTGGGGTGCAATCTGTGGAGCACTCTTTTCCAGGGCTTGTCAGGACCTTGTCAAGATCCTCCCAATGTGGATAGCACCGGACGCTGACTCTCCTTTCGCAGTCACTCACGGCCTTCCTGGACGCCAATGA
>JARQOC010000003.1:740400176-740435320 GCA_033576535.1 Allobates femoralis | reverse complement strand
TAGTACAGTTGTCTACAGTGGCGTAACTTAAAGCTTATGGGCTTGTGAAGGCTCAAACAGGACTCCCAATTATTGCATATCTTTAATAACATTAGTCTTTTTCTATAAACCAAAGGGACTTTTTGGGCCCTCTAGGCTCCAGGTCTCGGGTGCAATTGCAACCCCTGCAAATATCTTAGTTCCGACCCTGGTTGAGTGCAGTCTTAATTTGTACTAGTTTTCTTGGTGTCACTGATGTAGCACTCCACTCTACAGTAAGACATCAGCATTCAGACTCCCTCTGGTGGTGCTTTCTCTGCATTTCTTCTGGTCAGCAAAACTTCTCCAGGTGAGGAGATAGTAGGAGGAGGAAATGCCGATCGTGTGATGGTGTGGCGACCGGGTCTCATTGTAGGCCATAGGCTTGTCGGAAGAGGTGAGTCTTCAGGTTTCTTTTGAAGTTACCAAGGGCAGGCGAGGGTCTGATGTGTTGGGGGAGAGAGTTCCAAAGTATGGCGGATGCACGGGTGAAGTCTTGTATGCGGTTGTGAGAGGCTGAGATAAGGAGGGTAGAGAAGGAGCTCTCAGGAGAATTGTAGGTTGCGTGCCAGCAGGTATCGGGAGACCATGTTGGAGATGTATGGAGGGACACAGGTGATGAATGGCTTTGTATATCATGATTAGGGTTTTAAATCGGGATCTCTGATAGATGGGGAGCCAGTGAAGGGCTTGGCAGAGGGGGGAGACAGGGGAGTAGCGGGGAGACATTGGATTAGTCGAGCAGCGGAGTTTAGGATGGATTGGAGAGGTGCAAGGGAAGTAGCAAGGAGGCCGGTGAGCAGGAGGTTGCAGTAGTCAAAGCGAGAGATGATGAGAGCGTGAACAAGAGTTTTAGCGGTGTTGTGATCAAGGAAAGAGCGGATGCGGAAAATGTTTTTGGCCTGGAGTCGGCAGAAGGTGGCGAGGGCTTGAATGTGAAGTTTGAAGGAGAGGGAGGAGTCAAAAGTATTCCCAAGGCACTTGGGTGTGGGGGACTGCCAAACAACCTCTTTATTGCCTTTGCTGCTTCTCTCTGTGGAGATCCTCACCATGTGTTTTTATATTAAATTGGTGACTGGTTTTTTATTACTTGGCTGGTCTTCACTGCCTTTGGACAAAGTACAATGAAACCAGTACAGGCTGCAGCTTTCTAATTGCCTGTCTGTGGTCCACTCTGCAGTTTGGGGTAGCGTACCATTTATACCAAATGCAGCTATTCCTCTCTTGCTCCCTAGCTATGACGCAGTTATTTCTGCAGGAGTGCACAGTTTTTCCTTTTTCTGCCTGGTTTCATTGTTTGCATTTGTCAGACCTCTAGTAGTGGAAAACTTTTTTTTTTTTTTTTCAGTCATTCTTTCTATGGGCATTGATAGCTCTGTTTCTCTGCCTAAACACCCTCTACTTCAATTGATAATGGAAGAACTTATCCTGCCAATCTAATGGAAAAGCTCTATCATTACAGGTTGAAACCATCTACACTGTTTCTTCAATTAGTTGAAATATGAACCACTTTTGGAAGTATGAACTTGGTAGAGTCCATTTAATACACAGCAAATACATTTCAGAACATTACTAGAAATCTGGATCTTCGAACATTTTACCAATACAGAACTGTTTTCATAAAAATAATAGATTGGGTTTGGACTGTACTGCAGTTTAGCCTCATTCAGTCTAATGTGGACTGAACTACAATAGCAGATACAGCCACTGAACACAAGTGGTACTGAATATGAAGGGGAACATCCATCTCCCTGGAAAAGTTGGGATAGATATTACTTTAGATTAATTGAGAATTTGTGTCTCTGTAGTCTGAACTTTTCTCTAAATTGTTCTTCTGTACAGCAATGGGCAATGGAGAATACTAAGTTGTTTTGCGTTATTGGTGTCTGATGAGCACTTAGTGATTACATTAGAATGACAACAACAAAAAAGCAATTTCTTTGGCCATTTGTGGTTAATAAAAATTATTTTCATTAGGAAAAATGGTGCAATTTTATATAGAAATGATTTCAATTTCTGATATTATTTATAATCATCCTGGTTCTTGCAAGTAGGGGTGTCCATTTTATAGGGGTTCAATTGTAAACCCCAATGCGGTGCTTAAAGACAACCTGTCCCTGGTGCTTTCTAAAGTGAAAGCACTACTGAATGCAATGTGTATGCCTCATTCAGGGAAGGTGTGCACCATGTCTCTACCCCCTCGTAACCTGAAAAAAAACACTTTGGAAAGCTTAGAGTTAAGAAGTCCAAGGGGCTTATCTGATTATGCTGTGCTGGCCACCAGCCTGGTCCTCCCTGCCTCCTGCCTGTGTCTTTCGCCTCCTCTTCAGCTCCACATGCAGACACACACACAGGCAGGAGGCGGGGAGGACCTGGCTGGCAGTATCACAGCATAATCAGACAAGCCCCCCGGACCTCTTAACTCTAAACTTTCCAAAGTGTTTTTTTTTGGGGGGGTTACAGGTGGGGGAAGGGGGGGTAGAGACATGGTACACAACTTCCCTGAATGTAGCATACACGCTGCATTCAATGGTGTTTTCACTTTGGAAAGCACCAGGGGTGTGACAGGTCTTTAATGTAAAGCACTGTATCAATGTCTGATGCCTGTTTAAAACATGCACAGCACCCAGATATGTTCCCAGTATCCAGAGAAGCTGCACAGTGTCTCTGATAAGCCCAGGGCAAGGGGTACTCGGATACCGGGCCTGGGTTTGATGGATTAACTGGGAAATCACGGGTGGTCGGGTTCCCAGTTCCATGCCCTGGCTGTCATTTGTTAGATGCAGGGAACATTTACAGGGGATAAAGAGTATGTGACACCACCTGTGGTTCCTGGTCATTTGGATACCGGCGCTGCAGGCCGGCCGCTGAGGTGATGATGGGTGCAGCTCAGTGTGGTCCAGCTCCCCACAGGTGGAGCTTTTACCTCAGGGCAGCGGTGATGGAGGATGATGAGGTGGATGAGGGGAGTACTAGTTGTTCTTACCCCTCCGGTGTGATGCTGGTGATGCTGAGGCTCTCCGGGCACCGGCGGGAAGACAGACAGAGACCAGTTCAACTCCAACTCTACTTTACTGTGTGCCGGCAGATGTTAAGGTGAAACACGGTATAGTCTGGTTTAATGGGTGATTGTTGCCGGTTCAGGGTCCCCCTATGGAGTCTCCAGATGTTCCTTCTTGTCTTTCGGGGTCTAATCTGTTCTTCCTTCTATTTAACCATCCTTGCAGAGCTCTTCCGCTAGTCCCCTGGTCTCCTACGGTGGAGCACGGGTTTCCTTTACCGGTATGGACGGGAGCGGTAAATAGTAAATCCTCCCACCACCGGAATCCGGGCTGATGCTCCTGTGATCTTGGACCTATTTTGGGCCTGAGGGGCGAGGTACCTTCTTGTGGTGCTTGCGGCTACCCCGTGATTATGGGCCCACAGCTCGTCGATTTGCGGCCAGAGATAAACTGCTGACCGCCTCGGCTTTCTGTGTTGCCGGTGTTCCCCAAATGTTACCAGCCGGCTCCAACCGGTTGTGGTCCATTTCCTTCTGTCCTGGGCCTGTTATTAGAGATGGGAATCCCTCCTGTCAGAAGCCTGCCAGGCACATCCTATCTGGCTGCCTTCCCAGCACTAACTGAACTAACTGTCACTCAAGTCTTCCTGCACTAACCTAGGCTCCACCCCCTTTTGGACCTACTGAATAATCAGTCCCTCTATACTAAGGTGGCCTAGTCCTGTGTGTGTGTGTGTGTGTGAAAACAGACTCCACAGGTTAAACCCTAAACCCACAACTTACAGAGGAACACATATATTTGTAAAGTGTACTACCTCTCTGTGGCACCTAGCCAGAGGGGCGCCACATCTCCTCTCCTGCAGGATACCAGGGATCTCCATAGGTGAACATACCTGCCCATTCCCACAGCGTTCAGGGAACAGTGAGTGAATACAGGGCAACGCCACCATGCCCTGAACGTTCCGGCACTGCGGCTTTTCCCTATATTCACCCGTCCACATCAGCTCCGACTAAGCAGCACTAAATTGACATGCAGCGGCACAGAAACCCGCCCCGCATGTCAGATAACGCTGTGTACAAAAGAAGCACAGTGGAAATGGGATTTATATTAATCCCATTAACTCTGCTTGTACTGTTGAACACGACGTTTGGATGCAGCGGAAATACGCTGCTAATACTGGTCACGGGAACATGGCCTTTTTGGATGATTAATTCTGATGTTGGAAGGGACGAAGAAGTGGCTCATAAGTGGAGAATAATATTATTGCAACGTTACAATAAGTTTCATTTATTTGTTTCTACCGTACTATTGAGTTTTTTCCCTTGGTGGAAATGGCGGTGACTATTTAAAAAACTGTAAATAACTTTAAATGACCAGGATTTATCTTTACCAGCCTTTAAACCACGCTTCATTAAAAATCATACGTGTAGGAGTCCTCCTAGTAGTTAGTCTGCACCTCCATCTCTTGCATTGTACCTTTCCCATTGGCGTATGTGTCTGGTGCAGGAATAGTTACTGCCGATGATCCAGATGAATAGTAATGATGCCCTGATTTGTAAAGCTGCAGATTTGGAGGAGAACATACTTTTTCACATCACTGTGCTGGCAGTTTACTTTATCGTTTGCAGAGAATATTAATGGATATAGGGTGTCTAGGAGACACTTGGAAGGATTGAGCCTGACATCTGGCTACTCAGCCAAGAAATGTAGCTGTCATCTTCATCCATAGCTTTCACTCACATGACTACCCAGTAAACAAATGTCTGCCGCTCTCCATGGTGACTGATTGAATCTGTAGCATGACACAGTTTCATGTGGGCTGTAGAAAGCTGAATCAATAGCTGTGATAGGATAGCTTTACAGCATATTTACCATATATTCTTTGATCTGTTGTGAAAACTATCATTTATTAAGATATATAGACATTTAAAAACGTGTTTGACCTCTGTGGGTGATTCATTCTGGTGCTGTCCTAGTTTATTCTAAATCCTTGCCTGACGTGATTACGTTCAATAAGGGATGTCCAAGACATATCATGAATTTAGTGTGACGTGTAGAACCGTGGTCTTCACATATAGAGATATTAAAGTGATTAAAAAAATATGTCTGACATTCAACACAAAAGCTATGTGACCTATGAGAACAATCCTTCATTACCACACCTCCCTTGAACTAACCTTGGATATAGACTACACTGGCATCCCTTTTCTGTTCCCATCCAACTAATGACCTTAATTTAAAGCGAATCTATGAGGTTGTCCATGCCCCCAGAATTACCAACACTTGTGGGCACATATCTAAGTTCCCTGCCTAACATCCCTTTTATTTATTGGCAAACATACACAGATCTTTAGAAGATACGGTATATTTCTAAAAACCGTTTGATATGCTAAATAGGTCTTTGACTAGTCGAGGGGGCGTTAGTTCCTTGACTAGTCAGCCCACTTAGCATGTTATGGAGCCCCTGTGGGCGTTATAACATGCTTTACAAAAAGCTCACTGTGCGTGATCGGAAGTTGTCTGCACTTCCACTAGGCCTCTCTGATGCTGAGACCCCCAGCTTCAGAGTAGCCCGCATGACCAGAAGTGTGGACAACCTCTAATCATGTGAAGTGAGTCTCTCTGAAGCCGGGACGTGTATACCCGACTTTAGAATCTCAATGCTGTGTGGAACAGATCTGCGTGCACGCATGTGGATTTGTATAGAACTGGCAATGACACCCAATTTTGTAAAGCATGTTATCACGCCCAGAGGGGTGGAATAACATGCTAAGTGGACCAACTAACGCCACCATCAACTAGTCGAAGGCCTACTTTGCATATCATGAACTTTAGAAATTATTTTTATAAAGATCTAAAAAGAAAGATGCGCGGCACTCAGCATTCCAATTTTGCAGCTGGTTGATTTAATGTACACCGGACCCGTAGAAGCGGGACATCCCGCGAAGCGGTCACCGTCGGTCCTAGCACCTCCCTCCCTGTATCATGCACCTGCTGCTGTAATTTTTGCATTAAATCAACCAGCTGCAAAATTGGAATGCTGAGTGCCGCCATCTTTCTTTTTTGATTTAATGTCTTGAACTCTGGCTGAGCAACAGGATATTCCACAGCACGTCACTGCTACAGTGTATACAAGTAACACTGTTAACAGGTCAGTGCCCGGCTTTCATTTCTATCTGGATTTTTGTAAAGATCTGTTTGTGCTTGCAAAGACGTGAAGGGACTGTTAAGCAGGGAATTTTGATATATACCCCCAACTGCTGTTGATTCTGGGGGTATGGAAGGCCAGACAGGTTCCCTTTAAGAATGACCTGTCAACTCTTCTCAACAAACTCTCCATATTACTTACCTCTTCACTAATAAACTCAAATTTTCAACCATGAAATTCATGAGGCACATTCTATGCACGATTATGTCTAGGAGGATGCCAGAGCTGTCACCTTTAGTCAACTACTCTGTCTGGCACAGAAACTTCCAGTGCCATAGACCTCCGAGGTTGAAATCGCTTACAAACATCCCAAATAACACACTTCTTAAAATCATTGCCGCTATCAGTACAATCTTCTCACCCTCGTATTTCTATTCAATCTCTTTACTCACAGGGGTTTACTCTCCATAATTTACAAATGGCTCATGGACCCATCCAAGGACTGGTCTCCACTCTACTTTTATGAATGGCAAAGAGACTTGTTGGGAAAGAAACACAAATCCTAACTCAAGCACATAAACTTTTCTTCTAGATGCCAAGAAACCTACTATAAATTGCTAGCAAGGTGGTATAGGGTCCTAAGAATATTGCAAAAAAAAACTCTACTCTACATTCATTTCACTTTTTTTTTGGCAAAGGAACTCTACTCCATACTGTTTCGTCCTACATATGACCTGCCCCACGGCCCTGGGGCGAAAAAGTCGCACCCGCTGGGGGACCGGGATACTCATGGCCAGACTATGCTGTCCCAGGGGTTTCCACAGTGGTGTGGCCCGGCTCCAAGGCCCCAGGTGTGGCAAACTTGAGGAAAGAGGGTTTTGGGAAAATATTATTAAAGTTGATGAGGTGTAATTTGTGATGCCACACGTGGGTCGTGGCCAATGTGGCCACCGCTGCTGTGGAATCTGCCGGGGACGGTGATAGTGGCGGCAGCCAGGATGGTGAGCCCTCCACGGGTAGGGCTGAGTCCCCATGCACAGGGAGATGTCCTGCGCGACCGGGATGCTGCACTTCTCCTTTTCACCAACGAGTGCGCGCAGGTAGCAATTGTATGGCTCCGCAGGCGAGCCACTGCAGTTACAGTCTCAATAAGTCACACACACAGTTCCTGAGTTGACCGGGTACTTTACTTCACTCATTAACTTAACACACAGATCTTTCTACACAAGCTGTGGACCGGGTCCACGCAACAGTCACAGGCTGGGGCTCTTACTGCAGCGGGGACAGTTCCTCTGTGTCACTCCCCCCAGTGTACCTCTCGGGCCCGTCCGTTCTCTCCTCGGCTACGGGCTCAGTCCGGCTGTCACAGGCTCTACAGTGAGTCATCCCACACTTTCGGTCACTAGCCCTACTCCGATGGCTTTGTCCCACTCCGTACCAGTTGGTAGGGCTCCGGGAGTTGGAGTTCACGCACCCCGCCGGGTGTCTCGTGGTTGGGGCATAAAGCGTTCCCAGCCACATCCACAGAGCTGGTTCTCTGGTTTTTGTTGCCCAGCCACGAGTGACCCGGGTTCGTCGGGCTCACCTGGCTCCTTCTACCGTCTACGGTTCTCAGCTTTTTGGGTTCCCGGCCAACCCTTAGTGATGCAGGCCACCGACCCCTGTTATTCTGTCTGTCGCAGTCTGAACTTAGGTGTGGTGTGTCTCAGCTTGGGGTTGCTTTCCCTTCTCCTCCATCCTCCAGGAGATCTCTCCATCTACTCCTCTCCCATGGGAAGCTATCGATTGACTCGCCCAACTTAGTGTTCCAGTGTTTTACTACTATTCCCCCACCCCTTTGTCCAGGTTCTGTCTATTTGCCACCTACTTGTGCTACTCCCGCCACCCCTTGCCTGACATAGAGTAACTTGGCTAAGGGTTAGAGTGTGTATGTGTGGGTGTTGTTTTGAGCTGACCGTCTTACCTGTCCCGCTGCAGTTCACCTTGTTGCCTCCTGGTTGCATGGGCTCCACACATATTTCTGGGTAGAGTTATGCCAGTTCCCCTTCCCGCTATTAGATGAGATTTGTCAGGGGATCCTAGTCTTTTCCTTCTCCATCACAGTGACACACCAATGCAAATTTACCATGGGTCGTTACATCACTTGATTAATGAAGCAAATGCCTAAATATTGGAAATCTTTTTTCCCACTGACTATTGCTAAGAAGTGTCAATACAAAAAACTGAATAGGGACGAGTCTTTGCCCCTGAGTATTGGATGTCTTGAGTTTTCTAGCAGTCAGCTGTGCATGGTTTCTCCGCTGAGTTCTTGTCAGATGGAGCAGCACTGTTTCCACTCTCACTTTTCACATTTTGATGTGAACTTTCACTGTTGTTCCAATAATATGATTACTTTAGTTTTCCTGTCTAGCCTAAACTCTTGGCAGATCTGCACAATATCAGGCTAAAATTTGCTTCCTCCATCAAAATACAAATTTGGAAGCAACTGAAATAGCTAGCGACCAGATGTGGGTTGTTTTTTAGAATATGAAAATACATCAAAGGAATTGTCCTACTTAGATATTGATTACCTAATGATACTGATCCTATCATACTAGTGGCTGGATGTAAGTAACATGCACGTCTAGGACAGCACAGCTCTGTTCATTCACCATAATAGGAGTTGAGGTGCAGCAATCAAGATGACATGTTGCCATTTCAATTCTGCTGCAACTAGCTGATCGATTGGGAGCAGGGTGTCTGATCCCAGCAGATCTGATGTTCATGACCTATGCTGAAGATTGACCATCAATCTCTAAGCAATGGACTAACCTCTATAGACTTAAAGGAACTCTTGCTCATCTGATGACCAGTGTAATGAATGAAAAAATTGTAAATTATTTGGTTTACCAAAAATGACATTTTTAGAAGTGAATTTGGTATTGCCCAACTTTCCAATGACCTAAGGCTTTTCCAAGATACACAATACACTATCTATGGAAGTCAGTGAAAGGAAGTTCAAACACCAATTGTGCTAACAGAACGCTTAGCCAGATAAACTGTAAGCCGAAATCATTGAATTAGAAGAGAGAGTTAAAGATTTTGCCCAAATAAGATGTTTTAACTTGTTACGTGAGTGCAGTAAAGCTATGATTCTAATTAGGATTTGTGTGAATCCAGAGGTTTGCTTTCAGCCATTTAAGTGGCACAATTTGTTATTTGATCACAACACGCTTGTAGAGTGGAAGTGGGGCAGTAGTTGTGCGCAAGGGATTGCCCCGGCACGCTACAAGAAAACAGTGGTATTGGCTGGGGTTGTGGGCTTGTGTAGTCATACATTTCAGCAGGCTGCATGTTACCATTGCCTTTGACAGTCTAGGACCAGATCGTGGTGGAAACTAACATGGACACCCAACAGTTCTATTAAACAACAGTTTTTTACTTAATAGTTTACCTAGTACCTTTCGGCACAACTTTTATATGTGAAATAGCGTGCACATATGTTAAGCTCAGCTCCATTACACAATATGGCATCATACAATGTTCTAGTTCCAGCTGAGTTGTTCCTGATTTTTGTTGGAGGAGTTTTCTCCAGCGTCACCCAGCAGCACAGTCTCTTATGGTCACTTTCTCTCTCAGTTGGCCTCAGTCTCCATTCCTCACATGGCAGGGGCCATAGGGGACAGAACATTATGGCAAGAACGGAGCAGCAGGCTCCTAGACTTTTAAGGGGAAGGTCTCTTCTCCCTGTAGAAGAGAGGGCTAGGGGATTCAACATAGAGCCAGGGAAGAAGCTTAGGCTCACAGTTTCCAGAAAGCGTCCCCCCATGAATGCTTTCCTGTTTTCCACAGTATTATTCACCACTTGCAAGACATGGGCAAACCTGCAGATGTTCGGGTTCACCAGATCCAGTCGGATAGCAGGACACAGCGACACAGTTGTCTGGCAATCTGTAAGTCGGGTCACGGGAGCTCAGACTTGGGGGCTCGCTCACTGCTGTCAGTGAAGTCAGATGAACCCACTGCCAGATTGTTGGACATGGTGGCATAGCTGTCCGGCAATAGGGAAGTGGATTCAACTGAGTTTACTGACAGCAGCCCTCGGCTATGAACTCCAGTAAATTCAGTGATGTCACCGCTTCTCACAGTCGAGGGCTCTACATGGCTGTCCGTGTGTCCCCTCTGCTGTGAGGGGTCGCATTTTCCATCACTGCAACTTTTGGATGTAGCAGAGCCAGATTCATTGTGGGACATCGTATGCTGGATTACGTCTGACCTGCAGGGGTATTTTTGGGGTTACTAAATGGGTGACAGAGGGTCTGTGCGTTTTTTTTATTTTAAATAAAGGATTTTTCAGTGTTTGTTTCTGTTGACTTACAGGTTAGTAATTGGGGTGTCTACTAGACACTGCCCATTACTAACTTAGGGCTTCATGGCAGCTGTGATTTTTAACAAATTACAGCTCTTATTAACCCCTTATATCATTCCAACTGACACCACACCAGGGAAATTGGAATGATCCAGGTAGAATGGCAAGATATGGCACATCCAATAAGTGTGTCAATTCTGGGGAAGCTGCGGCCTTCTATTTTTAATCTGGGGAGGACCAATAGCCCATTCCTTCCCAGGCAGAGAATACAAACCCCCAGCTGTGTACTTTTACTTGGCTGGGTATCAAAATTGGGTGGAGCCCAATTATTATTTGAATTATTTATTTAAATTACAAAAAAAACAAAACAGCATTGGTTTCTTTCGTATTTTGATACCGAGCTAAAATAAAGCACACAACTGCTTTATCTGCCCTGGTTAAAAAAAAAAGGGGGCCCCACGCCATTGTTTTCAAATGTTTATTTTTAAAGTAGTATGTTTAGGTCAACCAATCACAGATGCCGATACAGAGGGTGGTGGCTCAGTTTGACTGCAACCAATCACAGACATTGTCACAGAGGGTAGGGGAACAAGTGACAATTCATAAGGTTTAATGTGCGGATCCAGAAGCAGTGCGACAGCAGAGAGGAGACACATCTATATATATGATCACCAATGGTGTGCCGCTATTCCGGCATGCACCGCGGCGAGCGATGGCACGCAGCGCCTTCGCGAGCCGCTATTCACAGACTCAGACCCGAAGGTGCCGGCCAATGAGCTCAGACTATGCAAATAGGCGCGAGAATTCAAAGTTCGAATTTCGCGCCTATTTGCTGCCCGGCTACATCACAGCAATCCTGCCCACTGCCCGGTCACCCCCCGCCTGTCACCATGGCCCCCCTCCACTGCCCGGTCACCCCCCGCCTGTCAAACTCCCCCTTCCCACCGCCTCTTACCACAGCTCCCTCCAGCTGGCCGCCGCTGCACGATCACTCTTCCTGGTGCTTCAGGACTCTGATGACGTCGCGATGATGGGTGGAGTCAAAGGTACTCTCCCGATCTACCCTCCTCTGCCTACTAATCTCCCCGCGCTGCCCACTGACCCCTCACACTGCCCACTGATTCCCCTCTGTTCACTGACCCCCCGCTCTGCCCACTAACCCCCCGCTCTGCCCCTGACCCTGCTCTGCCCACTGACCCCATCTCTGCCCACTGACCCCCTCTCTGCCCACGACCCCCTCTCTGCCCCCTGACCCCCTCTCTGCCCACTGACACCTCACACTGCTCTGCCCACTGACCCTGCTCTGCCCACTGACCCCTCTCACTGCCCACTGACCCTGCTCTGCCCACTGACCCCTCACACTGCCCACTGACCCCTCACACTGCCCACTGACCCTGCTCTGCCCACTTACCCTGCTCTGCCCACTGACCCTGCTCTGCCCACTGACCCTGCTCTGCCCACTGACCCTGCTCTGCCCACTGACCATGCTCTGTCCACTGACCATGCTATGTCCACTGACCCTCACACTGCCCACTGACCTGCTCTCCCACTGACCCTGCTCTGCCCACTGACCCCTCACACTGCCCACTGACCCTGCTCTCCCCACTGACTATGCCCTGCCCACTGACCCCTCACACTGCCCACTGACCATGCTCTGCCCATTCACCCCTCACACTGCCCACTGACCATGCTCTGCCCACTGACCCCTCACACTGCCACTGACCCTGCTCTGCTCATTTACTCCCGCTCTGCCCACTGACCCCTGCTTTTCCCACTGACCCTGCTCTGACCACCCTTTGTTCACTGACCCCCCACTCTGCCCTTTGACCATGCCCACTGACCACTGCTCTGCCAACTGACCGTGCCCACTGACCCATGCTCTATCCACTGAGCCTTCTCTGCCCACTGACTGTGCCCACTGACCCCTGCTCTGCCCACTAACCCCCGCTCTGCCCGCTGACCCTGCTCTGCTCACTGACTGTGCCCACTGACCCTGCTATGCCCACTGAACCATGCTCTGCCCAGTGATTTTTCCCACTAACCCCTGCTGTGCCTACTGACTGTGCCCACTGACCCCTGCTCTGCCCAATCACTGTGCCCACTAACCCCTGCTCTGCCCACTGACCCCCGCTCTGCCCACTGACCCCCCCACTCCTGCTCACTGACCCTGTTCTGCCCATTGACTGCCCCACTCTGCCCACTGACGCCCACTCTGCCCACTGACCCTGCTTTGCCCACTGACCCCCCCTCTGCCTACTGATCATGCCCACTGACCCCTGCTCTGCATACTGACCCCAGCTCTGCCCACTGACCCTGCTCTGCCCACTCACCCCCACTCCTGCCTACTGACCCTGCTCTGCCTACTGATTATACCCACTGACCCCTGCTCTGCCCAATGACTGCCCACTAACCCCTGCTCTGCCCACTGATGCCCCACTTTGCCCACTGACCCCCGCTTTGCCCACTGACCCCCAGCTGATCGGTTTCCCAGGCAACGACAGGTCCTGTCCTGGGAGCTAGAAGACAGGTGGAGCGAGCCGGCGGAGGGTAAGTATCCTCACTGAGGTTTTTTTTTTTATTATCACCATGGAGGAGCGGGGGGGTGTGGAGGGGCAGAGGGAGGGGGGCCGCAGGGAGTGGAGGGGCAGAAGGAGGGAGGCCGCGGGGAGCAGAGGGGGTCAGGAGCAGCGCCTCCGTCCTGCCCCCCCGTATCCATCCTGTTCCCCGCCACCATCCTGCCCCACCGGCTCCATCCTGCCCCACCATCTCCATCCTGCCTCGCTCGCTCCCTCCTGCGCCACTCGCCACCATCCTGCGCCACTCGCCACCAACCTGCCCCTCCGGCTCCATCCTGCCCCTCCGGCTCCATCCTGCCCCTCTGGCTCCATCCTGCCCCTCCGGCTCCATCCTGCCCTGTCGCCACCATCCTGCCCCACCACCACCATCCTGCCCCGCCACCACCATCCTGCCCCGCCGTATGCATCCTACCCCGTCGGCTCCATCTCGCACCCCCACCACCATCCTGCCCCGCGGCTCCATTTCCCCCCCCGCCACCATCCTGCCACAGTATGTCAACTACATACATATTCTAGAATACCCGATGCGTTAGAATCGGGCCACCATGCGTTGCGAGCGATGGTGCGCAGCGCCTTCGCGAGTCGCTATTCACAGACTCAGACCTGCGAGCCGCAGTCACGTCCCCAACGGTTGCGTCGCCATTCACAGCCCCACGAGCTATGTGCGCTTGCGCACCACCGCGAGCCGCAGTCACGCCAGGCACAGTTGCGACGCCATTCACAGCCCCGCGAGCTGCAGTCACGCCAGCCACACTGGCGTCGCCATTCACAGCCCCACGAGCGCAGTAACCATCCGTCACCGCGCATGCGCATTCACGAGATTTACCTCACAGCAAGGACACGCCCCTCTCTCCTCCACTCTGGAAGTACGCAGCTCTCATAGAACAAGTCGGTGGTGACAGCCATTACGTCACATCACCTCTCCACCCACCGGGACGCCCATTAAGGTCACCATCACGCCCACAAAGCTGCTACCCACAGAACTACCTGTATATACTCTGCTATCCACGCAGCTTACTGTATACTCTGCTACCCACAGAGCTACCTGTATATACTCTGGTACCCACGCAGCTGCCTGTATACTCTGTGACCCACAGAGACACCTGTATATACTCTGCTACCCACGCAGCCGGCTGTATACTCTGCTAACCACAGAGCTGCCTGTATATACTCTGCTACCCACAGAGCTATCTGTATATACTCTGCTACCCACGCAGCTGCCTGTATACTCTGCTACCCACAGAGCTACCTGTATATACGCTGCTGCCTGTGTACTCTGCTACCCACAGAGACACCTGTATATACTCAGTCATTATTACCTTATAGTATGATGCTTTGCCCTTATTTTGCAAATGTTAATAAAAACTATGCTTTTTTCACAAGCGCAAAGAGTGTCATACATGTTTACTGTTGCTGTTAGCACATCTAAGGATGCACACAGTTCATTTCACAGCACTCCGGATGCAATCGCATCGGGCCTTTTTCTAGTTAAGTATAATTTTCTTTCTTTAATCGCAATTTTGCACCAGTAAAACTTGCAGCGTTTCAACAAGCTGTATCCAGGCGGCTGGATCCGAACAGTAACATGAACGTGAAGTCCATGTTTTGGGTCCATGCACGGGCGCTAGGTGTCCAGTACATAACCCATACTTTTGAGTTCAGGTTCGCCCACGTCTACCTGTCAGTATTGTACTTAGATGTGGACTGTTTGATATGTTGGAAGGACAACTAGATGTGACTTAACAAAACAACAACACTGGCCACATCAACAGAGGAGGCGAAACCTTTCATCCTTCCATGTATGTGCTTGTCATGGTTTTATTTCTTTTTATGATGCAGTGACCCATATTTAGATGTCATATCTGTTTGTTACTGGAGGCAGCTGTTTCCTGGCGAGCTTTGTTCCTATTGTCTATGTATTATATCGGTCATTCTGTATGTGGAGCATTATTTTTGTTTATATAAAGATGACGTTTAATGTAGAATTATTGGTGTTCAAAATTACAGCATGTAATCGGTAATGTCCATCTGTATATTCTTTTTTTCTTTTTTTTTTTTCAATTTTTCCAAAATGTTGAAAAATAATGCTTGTTCTTTATCTAGTATTTCAGATCAAATACTTGGAAAGTTCTATAGAAATGTATTTTCCTCCAGTTTACAATTATAGCAAAATAAATGGAATCCTTACTCCTCAGAATAGTGGCTAATATAAAAAGGAGCATCTCTGCCAAGATTTCCTTCTTTTTTATCAGTGTAAATGAAAAAAAATTATAAACTGATCTCCGAAGCTAAAATGAACGAAGCTTTTTCTTGAAGACCCACCATTCTTAAATTATAATAGTTTATGGCGTTTGCAGTTTGCGATGTTGAGATGAGGGGATTCCTCTCTGAGAGTGAGTCCTATCGCCACATGCAGTGGATACGGAAAGTATTCAGACCCCTTTACATTTTTCACTCTTTGTTTCATTGCAGTCATTTGGCAAATTCTAAAAAGTTAATTTTTCCCCATTAATGTACACTCTGCACCCCATCTTGACTGAAAAAAAAAACAGGAATGTAGAAATTTTTGCAAATTTATTAAAAAAAGAAACTGAAATATCACATGGTCATAAGTATTCAGACCCTTTGCTCAGACACTCATATTTAAGTCACATGCTATCCAATTCTTTAAATGGAAGAAGTTTGGGACCATCAGAAGTCTTCCTGGACCTGGCCGTCCAGCCAAACTGAAAGTCCTTGAACCTGATATTAATCATCTGGTCGCAAACTGGCTGACAAACCGATCAGATGATCTTGGATCCTGATTGGACATTGGACTACGTCGGGGAAAGTTTCTTTTTTTTTAATAAAGATGGAGTCACTAATTGTGTTGGGTTTTATTTCTAATACAAATCTTTTTGTCTATGCTGTGGTTTTTTTAATCTTAACTAGAAATTCATGATGGCCATGTCTAATATTGGCGTGATCCCATGAATTTTGGGCTTACAGCCAGCTGATAATACAAAGCTGGCCCTAACCCCATTATTACTCAGCAACTCTCCCGACACCAGGGCCGCTGGACGAGTTGGATACAGCACCAGAAGATGGCGCTTCTATGAACGCACCATTTTCTGGCTGGGATGCGGAATGCAATTCGCAGCGGAGGGGGGGGGGGGCAAAAAGCTTGGGTGGCTTCCCTATAATTTTGGTTCCCAGCCAGGTACAACTAGGCAGCTGGGGGTTGGGGCAGCCTGTACCTGCCTGCTGTACCTGAATGGCATACAAAAATATGGCAAAGCCCACGGTTGTTGTTGTTGTTGTTGTTTTTTTTAAATTCATTCAAATTAAAAAAAAAATTATAAATAAAACCCCAAACTAGGGTTAGGGGTTAAATAAAAAAAAGCCTGGGCTCCAGCTGCATTTACTATTACCACCTAAGGGTAACCCAAGCAGCTACTGGCTGCTAACCCACACTGCTTGGAGTTGCCTTCACTGGCAATGTAAAATCCACAGAAGCCCTTTCTTTTTAATTTAAAAAAAAGCCCCTCCCCAACTTAGTCCGGGCTCGAGGGTCCCGCGACGTCCAATCCAGATCCAAAATTATCTGATCGGTTTGCCAGCTGGCAAACCGATCAGATGATTAATATCAGGTTCAAGGACCTGAATCAGCTGACAGATCAGCTGTTAGTTTAAATCGGCCGCCAAAACTGAACAGCTGATCTGTTAGCTGAAACTGCCCACCGCCGACAGATCAGCTTTTCGCTTTTGGCGGGCAATTTAAACTAACAGCTGATCTGTCAGCTGATAGTGTACACCGCCCGCCGGCGACACATGAGCTGTTCGGTTTCAGTGAGCAATTTAAACTAAACAGCTGATGTATCGGCGGCGGGCGGTGTATAAGATTATCTCAGCACAGGGGATTTGGTATGATTAGACCATGTTTCTGTACGGTCAGACACATCCATTACACAGTACATAGTAGGGACACATATAAAAGATTATCTCAGCACAGGAGATGTGGTATGATCAGACCATGTCCCTGTACAGTCAGACACTGCCATTACACAGTACATAGCAGGACACATATATAAGATTAGCTCAGCCCAGGAGAGGTGGTATGATCAGACCATGTCCCTGTATGGTCAGACACATCCATTATACAGTACATATCAGGACACATATATAAGATTATCTCAGCACAGGAAATGTGGTATCATCAGACCATGTTCCTGTGTGGTCAGACACATCAATTACACAATACATAGCAAGGACACATATATAAGATTATCTCAGCACAAGAGATGTGGTATGATCAACCTATGTCCCTGTATGGTCAGAAACATCCATTATACAGTACATAACAGGGACAAATCTTATAATCTCAGCACAGGAGATGTGGTATGATCAGGCCATGTCCCTGTACAGTCAGACACTGCCATTACACAGAACATAGCAGGGAAAAATATATATGATTATCTCAGCACAGGAGATGTGGTATGATCAGACCATGTTCCTGTACCGTCAGACACTGCCATTACACAGTACATAGCAGGACACATATATAAGATTAGCTCAGCCCAGGAGATGTGGTATGATCAGACCATGTCCCTGTACGGTCAGACAGATCCATTACACAGTACATAGCAGGGACACATATATAAGATTATCTCAGCACAGGAGATGTGGTATGATCAGACCATGTCCCTGTACGGTCAGACACATCCATTACACAGTACATAGCAGGGACACATGTATAAGATTATCTCAGCACAGGAATATTTTTTTAAACCTATTGATTAAAATGACTTTTAAAATTAACTTTGTGAGAAAACCCCTTTGTGCGCATCTGAAGCGCAATCTGCCTTTGTAAAAGGCTATTAAGTGTTCGCTGATGGTCAGACTTGCTTGCAGATCAGCGGCTATTTAATGTGGACAGTTGGCTGGTGTAAACCCAGCTTAAGCACTGGTAACTATATCCAATATACGGTAGATTGATAATGAATAAAGTAAGTGCATATATCTACGGTAAAAATCTATTACTGTAAATTCAGGGTGCATCTGCCTGTGTAAAAATGCAATTACGGTAAATATCCACTGAATAACATATTGCCAATCGGAGTTCATTTAACACTGCTCATCATGCAAATTAAATGCATCTTTTTATCCACAGAGACCCAGGTGAACTTATTAGTGTGACAGCTCTAGATATAGAAAAATACTAACACACTTAAAGGGAAGCTATCATGTCCTTTTCTGGTCATCATAATGGGAGACCCAGACAATGGGGTTTAGGGCTCCGCCCTCCGGAGGTCACACTAGGTACTACAAGTTTGTAGACACCGCCTCCTCCGCTTATAAACCCCCACCGTAGGAAACATCCTCAGTTTTAAACTTAGTGTGCTCGGAGGATCACGCTTTGCTTGCACTTCACTGCATTCTCACAGCTTACGTGATGGCGTATGAAGACAAGGTAAAATGGTCCCGGTTGGGACCCTCGACAGTCTCCCCGCTCACCCTTTGTGGAACACGCTGGTGGAGGTACCGGAGGGCTTTTTAGCCTGGACACTCGCTGTTCTCCCGGTACGCTGTCGAGCTCCTTCCTTTCCATCCCTCCATGGAGGCTCTGGAGAGGGGGAGCCTGGAGCCTTGCACAGCTCCTCTCCGTCCGAGGCCTCCCTAAATGGTGCTTACAGACCGGACGGAGCCAGCCCAGTCCGAGGCCTCCCTAAATGGTGCTTACACTCCGGACTGGTGCTGTACCCCCGTCCGAGGCCTCCCTAAAGGTGCTTACAGACCGGACCGGCACTGAGGCACCTGGTGTGTCTCCTGTGTGCCTGGGGGTAGTGTCTGTCACTTGGTGTCATGACACTCAGACCGCGCGGTTACCCTCGGGTCCGCGGTTCTGTCGGTGTACCCTGTGCTGGGGTCACTCTGGCTGACCGCCCTGTGTATCACAGGGGCTGAGGCTGTAGACTGCTGATGTTTGTTTTGTGCATGCAGTCTGTGTGTGTATGTGTATTTTTGCACACTCTTTTCCCGCGCTGCGGGCTCTGGCACCTCCATTACTGAGGCTGCCTGGAGGAGGAGGAAGCAGCTCTTACGGTGACATCACCGATGGGCGTGTTTTGTGTTCTCCCGCGTGTTCCTGGCCACGCCTATGACTTTACTGTCGGCGGCCATCTTCTCCCTCTCTTCCCGGCTGGGATCTGGCTGCAGCGTGTGTCTGCACTTTCCAGGGGAGACCGGAACTCGCGGAGGTCACGCACGAACACCGCTTCCTCCTACCGCTTATTGCGGTCGGTAAGCCACCGGGATCTCCGGTTTGTTTGTTTGTTACAACTTGGCTTATTTCCCCCTACTGTGGCGATGTCCTCAGTAAGGAAGCATGCTGCTAAGACGGCAGATGACACCATTACCTGCGCTACATGCAACGGTTCACTGGTGGAGGGGTCCTGCAATAATTGCGGACGCCCAGAGACCCGGACAGTTACTGTTGGATCAGAATCTGCGGGTCTGTACCCTGAGGTTCGGGTGATCCCAGGGACTTGGGAAGCGCAGAATAAGATAAATGAATCTCTGCTGTCCCAGATGTCCTCCATGTCGCAATCCCTGGAGGCACTTCATAGGAGGCTGGAAAACCCAGCTACTCCTCCCAGTTACCCCCGGGTGGCTCTTACTTCTTCTGTGAGACCCCCTAAGCGAGCTCGTGAGGCCTCTCCAGAGCTCCAAGCTCTCTCTGAGGAGGAGCGTTCCTCTGATGGTGAGGAAGATGATGGGGGTTCTACTCTCGGGTCTGTCTCTGAACCTCCAGATGGGGTAGAGGATCTGGTGTCCTCCATCAATGAGACATTACGTCTGCTCACTCCTCCTGAGGAGGTGACTGTTCACCCCAAGGAGGTCTATCAATGGCTGCGGCCGGAGGCGAGACCAAGTGGATCCTTTATGGACCACACTAATTTTGGAAGGGCGATTAGAGCACCCAGGTTACATCCTGGGCGGCGTTATGTCCGTAAACCTAAGGACCTTCGCTTTCCCTTTCCTCAGGAGGTGCTTCTGGAATGGTCACAGTCCCCTAAGGTGGACGCTTCCATGACTAGGATTGCTGCACGCTCCTTGATTTCTGCCTCTGATAGCTCCTCATTGAAGGATGCTACTGATAGACAGGTCGAGCAACTCGCCAAGTCTTCCTATGAGGCTGTGGGGTCTTCATTTGCCCCTAATTTTGCCGCGGTCTGGACCCTACAAGCGATTACCTCCTGCTTGGATGGTATCTCTGATCTAGCTAGGGCCAGCCCAGAGGTCCTGGCACTCTCCGACAGAGCAAGGGCTTATGCGGATTACGCCAGGACGGCAACTTTGGAAACTGCCACTCGCTCGGCTGTGGCTTCGGCCAATGCTATAGCGATCCGCAGGTTGTTGTGGCTGCGTCTTTGGGACTCAGATGCCACGTCTAAGAAGATTTTGCAAAATCTTCCGTTCTCTGGTGACAGGCTCTTCGGCACCGAGCTGGACAAGCTGATAAAGGATTCTGCTGAGTCTAAGATACCGCAGAATAAGCCTAAGCCACGGTATACCGTGAAAAGGAACCCAAAACAGTGGTCCTTTCGCCCCAGCTCGCAGTCATCAGCGGCGTCCGCTCGCACGGACCGTGGGGGCAAGCCCTCCACTCAGTGGCGCAACAAAAGTCGCCAAAAGAAGCCGGCAGGGGCCGCAGCTGCCACCCCTAAACCCGCTTCGGCATGACTCGCTCCTTCATCCTGTCTCCCCACAGGTGGGGGGCCGCCTGTCTCTTTTCCAGGACAGATGGCTTCTCCACGTCCAAGACCAGTGGGTCCGAGACGTAGTCTCAAAAGGCTACAGGATAGAGCTGACGTCACAGCCAGCACACCGATTCCATCGGTCTGTTCCATCCCTAGACAAAGCTCAGGCTTTTCATCTGGTGTTGGAGGGACTCCGCAGAGACGGAGTGGTGGTCCCAGTACCCACGGGAGAGAGGTTCAGGGGTTTTTACTCCAACCTCTTTATTGTCCCAAAGAAGGACGGCTCCTTTCTGGACCTCAAGTTGTTCAACCGCCACGTGTTGGTTCGGAAGTTTCGTATGGAATCCCTGCGCTCCGTGATCGCGGCTGTGTCACAGGGAGACTTCCTGGCGTCCATAGATATCCGAGACGCCTACCTTCACGTGCCCATTGCACCAGCTCATCAGCGCTGGTTGAGATTCGCAGTGGGGGAAGAACACTTCCAATTTGTGGCACTGCCATTCGGGCTAGCCTCGGCACCGCGAGTGTTCACAAAGGTGATGGCCTCAATGATGGCTCTCCTGCATGTGCAGGGACACGCCGTCATTCCCTATTTGGACGACCTGCTGGTCAGGGCGCCATCGGAAGACCTTTGTCGGGTGAGCCTGGAGGTGACCATGAAGTCTCTGGAACAGTTCGGGTGGCTTCTCAACATTCCAAAGTCGACCCTGGTTCCGACCCAGTCTTTGACATATCTGGGCATGGACTTCCACACGGACTCAGCCCTGGTGTCCCTACCTCAAGCCAAACAGCTTGCGATCCAATCAGGAGTGCAGAATGTTCTCCTGTCACCACAATCATCCCTACGGGTGTTGATGAAGCTGGTGGGACGCATGGTAGCGG
This sequence comes from Allobates femoralis, assembly GCA_033576535.1. Classification (NCBI taxonomy): domain Eukaryota; kingdom Metazoa; phylum Chordata; class Amphibia; order Anura; family Aromobatidae; genus Allobates; species Allobates femoralis. The sequence continues at coordinate 740,413,607 of JARQOC010000003.1, read as the reverse complement.
CGATAGAGGCGGTGCCTTTCGCACAGTTTCGCCTCCGTCCTCTCCAGTTGGAGATTCTTCGCCGATGGGACAAAAGGACGATTTCTCTGAATCGGCTGGTGACGCTGTCACAATCGACCAGGGACTCCCTACAGTGGTGGCTCCAGCCACATCATCTGTCACGGGGCCGGTCCTTTCTAAAACCGTCATGGTTAGTGGTGACCACCGACGCCAGTCTGAAGGGCTGGGGCGCGGTGTTCTTACACCACAGGGCTCAAGGCCTCTGGACCCAGGCGGAGTTGGCATTACAGATCAACGTGCTGGAGATCAAGGCGGTCTATCTGGCGCTCCTGGCGTTTCAGAAATTCCTGTCAGGACAACCCATTCGGGTTCAGTCCGACAACGCGACGGCCGTCGCCTACATAAATCATCAGGGAGGGACCAGAAGTGCTCAGGCCCTCGCCGAAGTCCACCGCATTCTAGCCTGGGTGGAGGAAAACGGCTGCCTGATCTCCGCAGTTCACATCCCAGGGGTCGAGAACTGGGAGGCCGACTACCTGAGCCGACAGGGGATGGACGCCGGAGAGTGGTCCCTGCATCCAGACGTCTTCCGGGACATCTGCAGCAAATGGGGCACTCCGGACGTGGATCTGATGGCCTCACGGCTGAATCATCAGGTACCCCAATACATGGCACGATCGTGGGATCCTCAGTCTCTGGGGGCGGATGCCCTGATCCTGAGTTGGTCCAGCTTCCAGCTGCCATATGTGTTCCCGCCTCTCGCTCTGATTCCCAGGGTTCTGTGGAAAATCAGGACAGAATGCAGAGTAGCCATTCTAGTGGCTCCAGATTGGCCCCGGAGGTCCTGGTACCCGGACCTCTGGCAACTGTCAGGCGGACACCGGTGGGCTCTTCCAGAACGCGCAGATCTACTCGCGCAAGGGCCATTCTTCCACCTCAATTCCAGGGCCCTCAGATTGACTGCATGGCTCTTGAGGCCTGGCTGCTGACATCCAGGGGCTTCTCTCCTACGGTGGTTGCCACGATGAATCGGGCAAGGAAACCTGTCTCCAGGAAGATATACCACAGAACGTGGAAAATCTTTTTCTCCTGGTGTGCCTCTGGTGGACGCTCACCGTGGCCCCTGTCCACCCCGACATTGTTGGCCTTCCTACAGTCGGGTTTGGAGTTGGGATTATCCCTTGGCTCTCTGAAAGGTCAAGTATCAGCACTTTCAGTGCTGTTTGACAGGCGCTTGGCGCTCCTCCCGAAGGTTCGTCAATTTCTGCAGGGGGTGTCTCGGGTGGTTCGCCTTACAGACGACCTCTGGACCCTTGGGACCTCAACATGGTCCTGGCGGCACTGCAGAAACCGCCGTTTGAGCCACTGAGAGACATCTCTCTCTCTCGTCTGTCCCAGAAGGTGGTCTTTCTGGTGGCAATTACGTCTCTGAGAAGGGTCTCAGAATTGGCTGCACTTTCGTGCAAGTCACCCTTTCTGGTGGTTCACCAAGACAAGGTGGTGTTGCGCCCGCGGCCTGAATTCTTGCCGAAGGTGGTTTCAACTTTCCACTTAAACCAGGAGATTGTTCTCCCATCATTTTGCCCCGCTCCCGTTCATCAGGTTGAGCGCGACCTCCATACTTTGGATCTCGTGAGAGCTGTACGCATTTATGTGTCCAGGACCGCCTCCTTTAGGAGTTCGGATTCTTTATTTGTCCTCACGATGGGTCGCTGTAAGGGGTCCGCGGCTTCGAAGTCGACCTTGGCCAGATGGATCAATGCTCCCATTCAGGAGGCATACCGGTCTTCTGGTTTGCCTCTCCCGGTGGGTTTGAAGGCTCACTCTACTAGAGCTGTAGGTGCCTCATGGGCCTTGCGACATCGAGCATCTGCTCTACAGGTGTGTCAGGCGGCCACCTGGTCCAGCCTGCACACTTTCTCAAAGCACTATATGGTGCATGCCCATGCCTCTGCGGACGCAAGTTTGGGCAGGCGGGTCCTCCAGGCGGCGGTTGCCCACCTTTAAGGGGGACCGTGTATTATCCGTCTTGTTGAGGAACTCTTCCCGCCCTGGGGTATTGCTTTAGGACATCCCCATTGTCTGGGTCTCCCATTATGATGACCAGAAAAAAGAGAATTTTGTTTACGTACCGTAAATTCTTTTTTCTTTAATCATCAATGGGAGACCCAGCACCCACCCAGTTGTTCCTTTGCATGTTTGCATTTGATCTGTTCTCTGTTGAGACAGTGTTTTTCCCGGGTTGTTCAAACCGTCTGTGCACGGTATTCTTCCCGATGTTTCGGGTGTGGTTCATTTTTCTCCTCGCAGCTTATGGACTAAACTGAGGATGTTTCCTACGGTGGGGGTTTATAAGCGGAGGAGGCGGTGTCTACAAACTTGTAGTACCTAGTGTGACCTCCGGAGGGCGGAGCCCTAAACCCCATTGTCTGGGTCTCCCATTGATGATTAAAGAAAAAAGAATTTACGGTACGTAAACAAAATTCTCTTTTTTTTGTTATTAAATCACCCCTAATATTATTTAGATCAAGTAGTGTTCATTAGTAACCTTTTTAAAAAAATAAGTAAATAATAAAAATCGTTGCATTTATCCCAAAAAAAAGCACATAAGATACTTTCATGTTTCCATTAGCTAGATGGGAAAAACATTAATCTGGGTGGTTAACGGTTAACAGACATGTCACTCAACTGTAGCAATCCCAAAACTCATATGATGCTTTAGTACCTATGTGATGTCACGACCATATGGCTATAATGGGTGGAGCTAAGTCTACATTGTCCTCCACGTCTTAGGTCGCTTAGCTCCACCCATTACAGTCTCATGGTCGTGACATTACACAGGTTCTTTATACAGAGCAGTAGATGAATTTTGGCGCCCCTGCAGTTGAGTGACAGGTATGTAATTATTAAACACCTGGATGAATGTTTGGGCAGCTCGCTAATGAAAACATGTAAGTATGTAAAATGCTTTTTTTGGGATAAATACAACGGTTTAAAAAAAAAAAAAAAAAGGTTACTTATGTTCACCCCATGATCAGGGGTGGTTTAATAACAGAAAAGTACATGACAAGTTTTCTTTAAGTGCAAATACATTACCAAAAGAGAATACAGTAAAACCATGGTGAACCTACTGTAGAAGATACATTTAACAATTACCGTATTTAAAATTAATATCACTTTTATTAAATGTGTTTTACAGACTAACAATATTACTGGCTGATCCTCACAATAGGTCATCAAAATTAGATAGTTGGGGTCTGGCTTTCTCTACCTCTTACCATTCAGTTGTTTACTGCTCCTAAGGATAAGGATAGGTCTTCAATATTGTAAGTCTAACATCTCGCGTCCATGGTGCGGGCGGGAGTGTGTGATCTGTAAGCAGGCATCCGCCTGCGGACGGTTCACATATACAGTGCCTACAAGTAGTATTCAACCCCCTGCAGATTTAGCTTGTTGACACATGCGGAATTAACTTGGCATTGTGACATTTGGACTGTAGATCAGCCTGGAAGTGGGAAATGCAGTGCCACAAAAAATTATTATTATTTTTTTTTTTGTTTGTTTTTTAAAGCGTTAAAAGTTATTTCAGAGGGTCATTTATTATTCAACCCCTCAAACCACCAGAATTCTGTTTGGTCCCCCTAAAGTATTAAGAAGTAGTTCAGGCACAAAGAACAATGAGCTTCACATGTGTGGATTAATGATCTCTTTTGCCAGCCTTTTCTGACTATTTAAGACCCTCCCCAAACTTGTGAACAGCACTCATACATGGTCAACATGGGAAAGACAAAGGAGCATTCCAAGGCCATCAGAGACAAGATCGTGGAGGGTCACAAGGCTGGCAAAACCCTTTCCAAGGAGTTGGGCCTACCTGTCTCCACTGTTGGGAGCATCATCCGGAAGTGGAAGGCTTATGAAACTACTGTTAGCCTTCCACGGCCTGGTCAGTCTTTGAAAGTTTCCTCCCGTGCCGAGGCCAGGCTTGTCCGAAGAGTCAAGGCTAACCCAAGGACAACAAGGAAGGAGCTCCGGGAATATCTCATGGCAGTGGGGACATTGGTTTCAGTCAATACCGTAAGTAACGTACTCCACCGCAATGGTCTCCGTTCCAGACGAGCCCGTAAGGTTCCTTTACTTTCAAAGCGTCATGTCAAAGCTCTTCTAGAGTTTGCTCATGATCACTTGGAGGACTCTGAGACAGACTGGTTCAAGGTTCTATGGTCTGATGAGACCAAGATCGAGATCTTTGGTGCCAACCACACACGTGACGTTTGGAGACTGGATGGCTCTGCATACGACCCCAAGAATACCATCCCTACAGTCAAGCATGGTGGTGGCAGCATCATGCTGTGGGGCTGTTTCTCAGCCAAGGGGCCTGGCCATCTGCTCCGCATCCATGGGAAGATGGATAGCACGGCCTACCTGGAGATTTTGGCCAAGAACCTCCGCTCCTCCATCAAGGATCTTAAGATGGGTGGTAATTTCATCTTCCAACAAGACAACGACCCAAAGCACACAGCCAAGGAAACCAAGACCTGGTTCAAGAGGGAAAAAATCAAGGTGTTGGAGTGGCTTAGTCAGTCTCCTGACCTTAACCCAATTGAAAACTTGTGGAAGGAGCTCAAGATTAAAGTCCACATGAGACACCCAAAGAACCTAGATAACTTGGAGAAGATCTGCATGGAGGAGTGGGCCAAGATAACTCCAGAGACATGTGCCGGCCTGATCAGGTCTTATAAAAGACGATTATTAGCTGTAATTGCAAACAAGGGTTATTCCACAAAATATTAAACATAGGGGTTGAATAATAATTGACTCACACTTTTATGTTTAAAATTTATAAAAATTCAACTGGGCAACATAACTTTTTGGTTTGTAAGATTTATGCTTCTGTTACTAAATCCTACTCTCGTTTGCAGTTTGAAGGCTCTAACTTATTGGCATCTTATCAAACCAGCTAAATCTGCAGGGGGTTGAATACTACTTGTAGGCACTGTAGGAATGAATGAGTGCTTTCAGACCGCGGTGCGCCCTATTATAAACATAGCGGCCGCGGTCTGCATGCTGATACTTGCAGATGCATCTGCAAAACGCTGCAGATGCATCTGCAAGTGTGAAGGCAGCCTGAAAAAACATCTTTACAAGGTGACAAAAGTAATTTAGTTTTATTTTTATTAAATGTTGGAGATGCATTTGCTTTCTCTATGGTCTGTCCTGTGTCTAGCATTTTATAAAGGCTATGATGAATGCGAGTAAGTTAATTATTAGGAGTCATAGATTAATAATTTCTCTTGATATTGATGGAGTACATCCACCTCTACAGAGTCTATGACTTAAATGAATATATAACACTGGGGAACAATTTGAAAAAAAAGTTTCTGTTGAGTTAGGTTTTTGAGCTGATTAATACTAAAATTGGCATGCTGATTCCAAAAATGTAGTCAGTTTTTTTCTAGCACATCAAGTTTTTCCTCCACAACTTACCTGCCAGAGAAGCACAATTGCACTGATATCTGTAATAAGACTTGTTATCTGATTACAAAACATGTAATATCTGATTGTAAAAAACATGATAGTGTTAAAAAACATATTTGTCATGCCTATTTCTTATATATTTCATTTTTTGTTCATATTTGTACTATTTAAAAAAAAACAACAACACTTTTTAGGTACAGTAGTTTACATATTTTTGAGAAGACAAAAATCCTATAGTTCAAAAACTTGACGTGATAGAGAAAAACTGAGATCATTTCTGGATTCAGCATCCAAAAATTAATTAAGAACAGTTGTCTGACCTAACTCCTAAAAAATTGTGTTCCCCAGTGTAATCTTCTGTGTTTAGTGTTACTGTGTTCCCTTACTGAGGCCTCCAGCTCTACGAGAGGGCTTTTATGTATTTACCCATTCTTTAAAGGGAAGCGATCATCAGAAAATTTCCTATTGTTTAAATTTATTTTTTCTGTTTCAGGTATTCTTAAAATATTTTTGGTAATTTTTTTTCCCATTTTAATAGCTTTATTACCGTAAAAGGTTTTCACTGGACGAGGGGCTTTTTCAAAATCAGTTTGTTGTTTGTTGGGTTCTAACCATTGTGGGAATGTACATATGTTGTTTCCTGAAGTTTAGTGTTTAAAAAAGCCCGAGTGGCTACCAGTGAAAAGTACATTATTTTTATTTTTTAAAATGAACCTGATAGCTGATACATACAACCCATTCCAAAGGCAGCTGTATCAGACACTGGCAGCCAAGTAGGTTTTGACTCTGCAATGCTGTGGAGTTTAAAGGGAACCAACCACCCCCAATGACCCCCCCGGACTATTAATATCAGTCCCTACACACAGCACATACATGTGCTGCAATGATTTTTGCTAAAAAAACTGTTTTTTAAAACTAAAGATAATGATTTTGAAAGTTTAAACCGAATGGACGGATGGGCGGTACTTATCTGTGGCAAAAGCCGAGATCTGATGCCAATCATCCTCCCGTCTCCCCTCGCAGCAGTTATGGACAGCCCTTTGTTCAGCGTCACTGCCTGGTGCACGGGCTCGCATGCCCGTGCACACGTCATCATCTACAGCCGGGAAGCGAGCGCGCGCTCTGACTTCCTGCGCTCGGCTATGGAAGACAGAGCGCGCGCTCGCTTCCCGGCTGTAGATGATGACGTGTGCACGGGCATGCGAGCCCGTGCACCAGGCAGTGACGCTGAACAAAGGGCTGTCCATAACTGCTGCGAGGGGAGACGGGAGGATGATTGGCATCAGATCTCGGCTTTTGCCACAGATAAGTACCGCCCATCCGTCCATTCGGTTTAAACTTTCAAAATCATTATCTTTAGTTTTAAAAAACAGTTTTTTTAGCAAAAATCATTGCAGCACATGTATGTGCTGTGTGTAGGGACTGATATTAATAGTCCGGGGGGGTCATTGGGGGTGGTTGGTTCCCTTTAAGAGAAAAACATTATTTATTAGCCAGTTGGGGATCGATCTACTGTACTTGGCAGGCTAGTCAGACAGGCGGGTTTTTGGCATTTACTGACGATTACTGTCAGTTCTCTTCCCACCTGCATGTGTACACAGAGACCTGTCGGTCTTGGCTAGCGGGTGGCAAGAGACGGCCAAGGATTTGGGTGTCGGACTAGCCTGTCTTGAAGCTCTCTCTGCCTCTCGGTTATTAAAATATGCTTGCTCTGAAATGCCACAGCATTTGAGACTCCAACATACCTGGCTCGTGGATTAGGCTGCATGTATCAGTTGTCAGGTTCACTTTAATTTTGATATAGAATGTAAATATGAAAAAAAAATATATATATATTTTATACAAAAACTTTAAAGACTCGGTTGTTTTATGATAACGTCCCTTAACTTAATGTGATGTATCTTCTTGTCACAGTCAATACAGCAAAGTCAACAATGTATTTTAGCAAAAAAGAATTTGCCAGACTATTGTGAATGGATTATTTTTTTACATAATGCTATTAGAACTTAAAAGAGCTGTGGAAATAGAAGGTGCAACAGGGTCTCACCCAGTAAACATAGAGAAAAGTGACTAGAGCTAGTCGCTCCCCCACAATCGATATGAAAGCATGCAAACAGCTACTGCAGGATAAACAAACGCGATGGAAAACCAAAGAACCAGGAACCAGATGAAACCTTTAAATAAAGATCTGCGCTGCTGTTAAAAAAAAAAAAAAACGTGATCCAAAACTGATAGTAAAAAAATGTTGATTTCTTCTACATGGTTTGAAGCATGTACCCTCTTCTTCCTCAGGAAATTCACCGGGGACAAGCTTTCAAACGCGTAGAATAAATTACTATTTTTTATTACTATTACTTCTCGATTTCATCATTTATAACCGCAGCGCAAATATTTAGCCACAGGTTTCATCTGGTTCCTGTGTCTTCGTCTTGTAATAATGAAAACTTGTAAGTGATAAATAGTGTCATACTAGTCTCTTCCTTGATTTACCTAAAACAGGGGTGAGGAACCTTTTTTTGCCAGGGGCCATTTGGAAATTTCTACCGTCCTTCGGGGGCCGCACAAAATTTTCAAGTTGAAAAAGACCCGCTATATTCGATTAAACAATCACCTTCCCCCTACTGTGGTGGTTGGGGCTGCTTCTCTTTGGTGTGGCTGTGATGTTAGGTGATATTAATCGTTTTGCTTCTCAACTGCTTTTCCAGGTTTGCTAGTGCCATAGACATCACAGGCAAGGCTTGGAGCATATTATGTCACCGGAGAGGAGGACATAGAAATCACTGGGGAGCTGGATTTAAAGGGCAGTCAGGAAAACACGGCTGCTAGACCAAGAACTGCGGTTCCCAGGAATCTGCCGGGGGTTGCAGAAAAGGTCATCGAGGGCCGCACGGCCCTGGGGCCTGAGGTTCCCCACCCCTGACCTAAAAAGACACAATGTCTAAAAGTAGTAAGGATATAATGCTCTGCTTCTTTATAAAAAAAATGTTAATTACTCAGCCGCCGCATAAAAATAAATCTACAGTCATAAAATCTGTGGCTATTAAAGATCGAGTCAGTAGGCCTCAAATCTATTCATTAAAGGAGTTGTCTCCTATACTTGGACAACTCTGTCTTAAATACTTTAGTTCCCCATGTAAAATAAAAAAAAAACCTTTCTGCTCCAAATCATTCCAGTGATTGATGGTGCCCGGTGTCCCGATACTAGCATGAATTTTTCATTCTATATTAATGCTGCTTGGATGAAACTCAATTGAAGTGTGAGACAAGCAGCCCATCAATGGCCAATTATTTGGCTCCATCATTGATGGCAAAATGTCACACGAGACCCAGGAAACCGAGCACTATCATCACTGGGAAGGTGCTGGAGGGGAGTATACAGGGTTTTTATTTTACATCAGGGAATAAAGCTTTTATAAAGTAGATAAAAGTAGTGGACGACCCCTTTAAAGTCTGTGTGGTATCCATCAGTAGATTGTGTGAATTGTTTGGAACATGTTTAAAGGTCAGTGAATGTAATTGCTATTTAATTGCCATTTTATTTTTTATTAATAAATACATTGTGTTCTTTTTGTCCTAGTGGACTTCAGACCTCATGCCAATATGGATACCACCCATCACATGCTCCTGTTTGGATGCAACTCCCCCTCTTCCACTGAAGAATACTGGTATGTGGGTCTTGGTAATCTCTCAGTTTTTAACATTTTGGATGGAAGACCATAGCATAAACAAAGTCATTCATATTTTATCATTGGAATTTATTTTTAACTTCTGTCCCATGTATTGTCAATGAAACGATTTGCCTTGTTTGTCCTAGTTATGATTAAAGCACAACTGCACCCTTAGTGGTAAAGGTTATACCAGTTGTTAGTTTCTGGTCTACACAGGTCAACAAGCAATTATGGGGCTGAATGATTGTTAATGATTATTCTGTTCTCGCATCACCATTTTATACCGGGTCATGTGCTGCCAATAACTTTCATGTATTGATTAACAATTGAGTTATCTGGGAACTGGTGTTTTGCTTGTTCATTGGGTGATAGCTGGCATGTGTAGGACCCATACAGACGTCCTTGTCTATTGTTCCGAGCACGGACTGTTAAAGCTTGGACCAGCTGCGACTCTCCTGAGCCGAGCATGACAGATTCATATATTTCTATGAGTCTGTAAAGCTCGGGTTGGGAGACACATGCTCAGTCTATGCATTGCTGTCAGAGATCCGACAGAAATCCACAGAGGTCTGGATAAGCTTTTACACCGGAAGATACACAGAAACAATATGCTTGGTTAAATGCATCGTTACACATATTAGACATTTTAGAACTTCCAGGTCAGCAATGCAATAGACATTCAGACAGGAAGTTGATGGCATTTTTTATCAAACAATTGTATCTAGCCCCAAACTAAAACAACATGAAAAGAATTTCAGTAACATTTATGGATGCTAATGATGCATGTTTATTTCTTTAAAATGACGTTTCTGGCGATACCTTCATCCCAGGTGTGCACTGGTGGATGCCATTCCAGGCCTGGAGTTGCTCGGTTCTGTGATCTGGCCCCTTGCTCCTCTGTCTTCTCACTGCCTCCTATGCTCACATCTCCCGTTCATTCTCCCATAGTATATACTTGCTCTATTCCATTATGATATATTTATATTACTTTTTGTGAAAATGGGATACGTACAATAAAAAGGATAAACTCTTAGAAGGCCCTACCGTTCACTTAAGACCTGTAGGTGTAAAGACCTACATCAGTCTGGGCTGTATTCATTTCATCGGACGCTAATGAGCACATAACTTAGTGCCAGTGATGAATGTGGGTATCCCCTAGCAGTGCTGCCTTCATGATGGCTTCTGATTATATTTTTGTGCTATATATAGTCTTCTAGTCCTTGCTGAAGAATAACATAGCCATGTTATGCATTATTTATTAACATTTGGAGTGAGCATTTTAATATGTATAACCTATACGCAAATGAATAGTGTTTACACAAGCAATACTGAACCCACTAAAAGGTTAATCCATCAGTAATACGGCGTCGGTGCCTTCCATTCTGGCATCATCGCAGCTCATAATTGGGTTATGCCTATATAGTTTTATTAACAGTGTGCTGATGCCAGTGACGTGCACTTGTGTAGCTCTGCCGCTAGGAACATTGATGCATCCTAATGCTAACTGGCTTTCCCTGGAGAATATCTCTCTTTAACCTTAATAATGCAAATTACTTTTCTGCTCAGATTTTGATGCTTATTCTGAGTAGGTCTCGCCCCTAATTTACGCCTTTGGCTCGCTGATTGAAATGTGATGCTTGAAAGACAAAACGTCCTGAACTTCTAGCTGAAAAACAAACAAGCGGTATGTCTTCTGGGAAAAATCATTATTACACTTCCGTGCTACATGCAAAGAATATTGTATAAAGGTTTAAGAAGGGATTTTTTTTATTTCTAAGCGGAAAGTTAATCTTGAGTATTTATAAACGCAATACTATGCAGAAGTATTTCACTAGGTATAGGTTTGGGGTTTGTGGAGACGCCTTTTCAAGTTTTCCTTATGTGATTAACTATAAGGCCACAGTCCCACTGGCGAGAGACAAGCAGGAGACTCGCACGAGTCTCGCATCGCATCACCCGGCGCGGCTGCCTGCCCTTCGGACAGGAGCGTGGAGCTGCATAGAAATACATACAGCTGACTTACCCCTGTCTGGAGCGCAGGCAGCCACACCGGGTGATGCGATGCGAGACTCGTGCGAGTCTCCTGCTTGTCTCTCACCAGTGGGACCGTGGCCTAATTGTGATATTTAAGTAATGCTAGTAAATTACTCAAAGCTACCACTGGGCAATATCTTCTATGGTTATCCTGTCTTATGCATTAAAAGATCTAAAACCTGTATCCGCGGCTCGTGAGGTGAATCTCCCTTACATGAGAAAATGGGAAGAGGACCTCGGGTTCATTTCAGAGGTCGAGGACTGGCACGCAGCATCTAGGGAGGTGGGCAGGTCCACCAGATGTGTAAATCATCTTGAAAACATAAAGAAGATTCATCTTAGATGGTACCTCTCCCCTGTACGCATTGCTCACTTCACCAAGGGTCAGTCCACGCAGTGTTGGAGACTGTGTGGAGAGAGGGGCAACCTAGTGGACATGTGGTGGTCCTATCCGAACATACGTCCCTTTTGGACTTTAGTCCAAAGCTTAATCCACTCAGTCACGGGAATTAGACAAGATCTAACATCACAACTGGCAGTTCTGAATATTGGTATTCGAGATTTCCCCATCCCGCTGAGAGGGACAGTATCATATATCCTCATTGCTGCCCGTCTGTGCCTAGCAGCAAAATGGAAAGCCCCCTCCTCTCCTTCCTTAACTGAATTGCTCCATAAGATTAATTGGATCTTTCACCAGGAATATCACTTAGCACTAAATGGGTCGGCCAGACGGACGGTTCAAGATAAATGGAGTGTTTGGGCCTCCCACCCGGGAGCTGCACTGGTCCCATGGGGCCTCCTCCGGCCCACTTGCCCTACGGGCCCACCTGGTTAGAAGAAGCGGTCTTCCCTGTGAGCTGCCTGCTCAGAGGACGTTGCCACAAATAGTGTTTTCCGTTTAATCGGCTCTTTAGATACCCTATATAATTAGAGAGTTGAGCTTTATTCGGCTGGTGCGGCAGTCAGTGCGAGTTCCCCCCATCCCTGTCCCACCCCCATCCCTGATTACTAGTACATTCCCCTTCCTTCTCCTCTTTCTCTTATCTCTTTTATTTTACTTTTCCTCTTTATGACCTTTAATTGTTATATATTGGTATTTTATACTGTTTTTCTGATTGTTCTCCCGGATACTATTCCGGCAGAGAACCAATATTGTTATGTTTGTTTCTTAATCTATGCAAAATATTTCAATAAAAATTCATTGTTTAAAAAAAAGATCTAAAACCTGTGGGGAAACTTACAAAGGGTATTTTTTTCAAGTAAACAAGTCAACATTTCTGTGTCCAAGTTTATAATTTATCTAAATAGCGGCTAAGTTTCATTTGTCTGTAACAGATCTGTTTATTCCTTGCTTTCATTCAGACAGTCATAGAGTTAAATACTAAGCATAGAAGATTACTGAAGATATACAGTGCCTTGAGGAAGAATTCATACCTTTGTGAACTTTCCACAGTTTTCCTTATAACACCCAAAAACTTAAATCTATTTTACTGTGATTTTATGTAATATACAAACACTAAGCAGCAAGTATTTGTTAAGTGTAAAGGAAAAAAACAATAAACATTTTTGTAAATATTAATCTGAAAATGTTGTGATGTGCATTTGTATTCAGTGCCCCTGAGTCAATTACCACCTTTTGCTGCAATTACTGCTGCAAGTCTTTTTCAATATGTCTCTACCAGCTTTGCACATCTAAAGGCTGACATTTTTGCCCATTTGTCTTTGCACACTAGGTATAGCTCATTGAGATTGGATGAAGAGTGTCTGTGAACAGCAATTTTCAAGTCTTGCCACAGATTCTCAATGGAATTTATGTCTGAAATGTTCACACAAATGAATATGCTTTGATGTAAAGTAAACCATCCATGGTATCTCTGACAGTGTGATTAGAAAGAGTTACCACATCAGCTCACCCTGTCCGAGTATTTTTCAGGTGAACCTATGCCTTAGTGTGCAGTCTTTTGAAGCCTCTAAAAGGTATTCCTCCAGGATTGCCCAATAGTTTCAGCCATCTTCCCATCAACCTGACCAGATTCGTTGACCGTGCTGAGGAAATGCATTCCCACAACATGATGCTGCTAACTACCATGATAGTGGGGATGGTGTTTTCAGGGTGATGTACAGTGTTAGCTCTCCACCACACATAGCGTATTGCATTTGGTTCATCTGACTAGAGTACCTCCTTCCACATGGTATTTGCCCCTCTCCTCCCCCTCCAAGTTGGCTTTTTGAAAACTACAAATGGACCTCTTAT
>JARQOC010000003.1:740364551-740389877 GCA_033576535.1 Allobates femoralis | reverse complement strand
ACGTTGACTGTGAGGTGTCAATCATAGCAGGTAGTATAACTGGACTGCCCTGCGCGTGACAAGTAGTCATGTAATGGTCATAACTGGGCAATAACGCCTTTGGTTTACGTAAGCAACTGCACTGACCCTGATCAGAAAAGTACAGTTGCCTTTTGTTTTTCCCTGCATCATGCTGTCATCAGCTTACATAGGAAAAACCAGTTGACAGATTCCCTTTAAAGGATTGACCAGGACTAGAAATATTAGTATATTAGATTGTGCCACTTTTGACAATGATCTATGAGGTCTGCATCTAAACCTCATTTACTGCTACCCACACCAATCTACACTTAACTTTTCCACCTCTGTAATTTCCTGGATTGAGGTTTGGATGGGAAGTGGTCATCCCACCTAGAACGTGCACCCATCCACTACGTTTTTGGAGTAGTGCGGTCTGGTCTCATACAGAATAAACAGACAAATTAGAAGATTTAAGAATCAGAATATTGGAAAAACGTTGACTTGAAAGTCAACTATAATAGTAGTTCCAACTGCAACGATGCTACTGCTGTCCATAATCTCTCATAGACTTATATTACTTTATATCCTCAGTCGTGTTATTTAGCAGCTGCGCAGCCAACATGAAATGTGTTTAGCATTTCTGCAGTCCTAATGATGTTTGTCATCATAGACTGGTTTTTCAGGTCCGTAAGATCTTCTTGAGTGAAGTGAAGATTCTGATTTCTTGCCCATAGATCCATATCTTGGTTTTTTTTTTGTAAATGGCCAGTTATCATGGACGATGATAAGCCTTTCTTCACACATCTGTGTTCCCAGTACATGTTGTATCCTTATTTTCACAGATACCCTACGTATTCATCCTAATCTATGGTGATGTTCACATGTCCATGTTTTTAACACAGATTGTGTCTTGATCAAAATACACGACAACATGCCTGTCTTTTTCAGCAATGCAGATGACCAATACAAGTCTATGGGTTCGTGAAAATAATGTACAACACACGGATGGCATTACCGTATTATAAAGTATAGGAGAACCTTTGTAATTGATTTAGTTAATGGTCCATCTGTTCTAAACACCAATGACACCAGTACCATTTCTTTTATGAACGTGTTTAAACATGGCCTTCACCCAAAGCCATTTTTTTCCTTTAAGACAATTGATACCTGATGCTTCTTAATTCCACACGTCCTCACCATCAAGCTCTCAATGTAGAGATAACCTCTCGGGTCTGCACTGAAAATGGGAAGTAGCTACCGTGTTTCCCCGAATATAAGACAGTGTCTTATATTAATTTTACCCCCAAAAGTCCCACCCTGTCTTATATTCGGGGTATGACTTATATTAAAAAAAAAAAAGACAATTAACCGCACCTTGCTGCAAGTGTCCCATACAGTACCGTACATTGTATTGGGACCTGCCGCAAGTGTGCCGCAAGTCGGCTGTGCGGCGGAATTGCGGTTGTAATGGGCAAGTCGGCAAGGAAACATCCTTACTTTTTAGGGTAATGGCGGCCTCGGGCTATGGATTCCTCCGCGGTGCAGGGCGTTGTCCAGATGCTTCTTCATGCAGGAGCTTCTGGCCAATCAGCACTCGAGCCGCTGAGCCATTCAGTGCTCGAGATGCTGGGGAGCCGCTGGCCAATCAGAAGCTCCTGCCGGCAGCGGTGACGTCAGGCCGGGGTGACAGGCGCACAAGATTAACCCTATGCCCTCGGGGTTACCTGCGGCACCTGAGGGCAGAGGGGAGCCCACGGGGGACAGCGGACCTGCGGCTGCACCTGAGGGCAGAGGGGAGCCCACGGAGGACAGCGGGGACAGCGGGACAGCGGGGACACAGGTAAAACATGCAATGGGCAAAAATGGCACTTAAGCGGTACCCTGTCTTATATTCCCCGAAAATAAGTCACCCTGTCTTATAATCGGGGTATGACTTATATTGGAAAATTCTGCGCCAGCCCTGCCCTGACTTATATTCGGGGGTGACTTATTTTCGGGGAAACAGGGTATTTGGGATTTCTCAAAATCTGAGTTATTCTATTGGTCCTTGTAACGTTTTATCAGTGATTGTCACCCAACATCTGTTAGCGGTGGAAGACTAGGAATGCTCTGATATAGTTTAGTAAAAACTCAGAAGAAACTTTATATTTCCAGGTATTTCTAATTCACTGGGAACCACTGTGCAGACTTTAAAAAGATTATCAAAAAGATATATTTTCACTGAACGCAAGATAATTTCTGATATCTTTAGTTTGCCATCTGTGTTTAAATCACTTCTTCCTTTCCATGATGGCTTCTTCAGAGACTGTGATAAGACATTGTATCAATGTGTTAATCGCTTTAGCAGTTTTCATTTAGGCATGTTTAGTAACACTGTCTAGCACACGATGACTTTTTTTATTGATGTCGGTGGAATCCCTATTGTACATCTCTCTCTGTAAATCATTCTCTTTAGTTTTTAGATGTTTTAAATGCGTCTGTTTATGCTTTGCCTAAATTAGAGTAGACAGAAGAAATTTGCCGAGTGATTGAACAGATATACGAAAGCCGTGACATTGTAGGTAAATGAAAAACAAACTTTGGCGCCTTGCCACATACGGTATGTAGTAATAGCATGTTAGCCAATATCTGATCCAATTACGGCTTTGATTAAAAGAGTGAGGGGGTTCTAAGTAGAAGCCAGAAAACTGTTCCAGACAGATAAATGAATTAGAGATGTATATCAGAGGAGAATTTATTTGTGCTTGCTGGCATCCTGTGCCAATAAACTCTATTGCTCAGTTTGAGACTATTTGTTTCTGTCTGTCATGTGAATGCTATCTATCTAAATGCTTGTGTTCCTGTATTTCAGCCATATACCGCTGGATACGAAGTGATGCACTTAACTCGAAGCAAAAATTGCTGGGTGAAAGACCCATTCTAACATTCAACATTCATGGTCCAAGTCGTTGCCGGAGGACTCGTGTGTCTCTTGACCCAAACTGAACATTCTCATAATCATATGTAATGCGGTTGACTTTGGTTCAGGAAACCCACGCTCAGACTATGATTAAATATCAGATGTGTGAAACTAGCCTTAAAATGATCAGAGGGCTACGGTTTGATGGCATTTTGCCTCCCCAAGTAGATGATGAAATTGCATCTGCTTTTCTTCCTGGTATCAATATTTAGCCTAGATTCTATATTGAAACTTTGCTTCCTTGCTGTTTTCCCCACATTTTTGCATTTTTACCATTGTAGTTAATGGAAAGAGCTGTCCAGGAAAAAATTATGATCTGTAACACTATGAGACACGTGGAAGTGCTTAAAGGGATTGTCTGGGCTTTTTATAAAATCTGTGTGTGTATCTAGGCTACAAAATGCTAGCAGTCTGCAATTTACACCCAGTTAGCATTTTGCATGGTTACCTAAATATCAGCATTCTACGTGTTCAACCAGGCTCTAAAACACGCCTCTAGACAGGCAGAATGCTAATATCTAGGTAACCATGCAAAATGCTAACAGGGTGTAAATTACAAACTGTCAGCATATTGCAGCCTAGATTCACACACAGATTTAATAAAAAGTCCGGACAAACCCTTTATTTAGGATTAATTCAGAATATCTCCTAAATTACACTGCAGCCAGTATATAAAAATGTAACGGCTTTGGGTAAATAACATATATCAAATGTGTCTGTAGTGATGAATGTTATCAAAATTATAAAGGTCCAGAATATGGGGTGGGTTACTGTAGAGCAAAAAAGCAAACCAGGACCAAGCATTTTGTCAAGTAAGCCATGTCCCACCTACTATATGGATTATTCTCCTTTAGGTTTAGGTCCTATTTGAAAGGTTGAATTAAACTCATTTGTTCTTGCCCTCTTTTAACTTCTATTTCAATGAGTCAATTATGTCTAATAAACAATTAGGGTGTAAATCGCCCTTCAATTATTCTTTACGTTACTGATCTTGTGTTTTAATTTCTTTAATCGTTATCTGCTGTTAAAGCAAAATATATACAATGTAATACAAGTTTCCATCCATCAAGTCCCCATGGCTCGGATCGAGCTGAAGGCTGATAAATAATAATAATAATTCAAGTTATTCTTCAAGACAGATGAGTTTTCAAGACAGGCCATTTGCAATCATTGAGTGTTATACCGTCCTGACCCTTACCAATCTACAGAAAAAAAGAGTTTCAGTGATTCATGGAACCTTTATTATATCAAATTTTGCTTGTTGAAGTATTCAGTTTTGTAGCTCTGGAAGATTGAATCTATTACATTTGTAATATCCTGATATCACCAAGCAAAGGAGCACATAAAACTAGAAAACGTTAAATAATATTTTCGACATATAACAAAGTATAATCTTGATTATTTTCTTTTGAGGTGAGAATGCTTTAAAGTGTCTAAGGCTGCGTTCACACACTGCGCATTTTTGAGCGCTTTTTTACGAGCGCTTTTCAAAAATGCTCAGGTGCGTATTGTCTGACAGCAAAGTGAATGTAAAATTCAGTTTGCCGTTCAGACAGTGCATATTTTCGCGCCGCACCTTTCTGGGAGAAAATGCAGGTGCTACTGCGTTTTCTCGCTCTGATGTCACAGAGGGGAGGAAGAATCCTGCTTCCTCCTCCCCTCTGTGACAGCTGTGACCGCCCATTAGATTTTGCAGTGTATTAATATACACTGCGAAATCAAAGTTAAATAAAGACAAATGTATTAAAAACAAAAAAGAATAAAATACTTACCTGTCCGACGCCTTTTCCCGGTGTCCCGGTAATGAGGCCAGGCGAGGTGTCTTCTACCAGGATCTGCTGTGATGTCAGAGGGGCGTTCCCAGCGCTTATTGGCCGCTCGCGGTCATGTGATACATATCACATGACCGCGAGCGGCCAATCAAAGCCGGGAACGCCCCTCTGACATCACGGCAGGCTCTTGCAGGATACATATTGCCTGGCCTCATTACCGGACAGCAGGGAAAAGGTGTCGGACAGGTAAGTATTTCATTCTTTTATATTTTTAATACATTTGGCTTTGTTTAACTTTGATTTTGCAGTGTATATTAATACACTGCAAAATCTAATGGGCGGTCACAGCTGTCACAGAGGGGAGGAGGAAGCAGGATTCTTCCTCCCCTCTGTGACATCACTCCTCCCCCGGCCCGTAAGAAAAGCGTGCTGTCTGAACAGCACAGCTTCTTTTTTTGCGTTTTTTTGCGCGGGGGTAAAAGCGCCCACAAAAAAAACCGCAAAAAAAGTGCTACGTGTGAACGTAGCCTAAAGTATAAACTTTGCAGTGTTTAACCCAGATCGAACTCCTATCTGAGTGGAGTCTTTCCCTTCAGGGCTCAGCTATTTATGTTGTGGACCCTGGTTCTTAACTGTATGATATACCGTAAGGCTTGCTCTGCCATGTAATATGTACAGCAGAGTTGCAGATGTTCACATTTACCATATCTACTGTTGACTCACTTTACACTACTGTTTACTCCTTCCACTCATTTTGCTTCTCTTACACAGTGCAAATGCTGCTGTAATCACAGGACTTTTTTTTAAAGACATACTGATAGGATGTTTAGACTGTGAGCTCCAAGAGACAGCGTTACTGATGTATGTAAAGTGCTATGGAATTAATAGCGCTATATAAATGAATAAATAAATATATTATTATTATAGTTAAAGGAAACCTGTCACCTGCTTTGATGGTTCTAAACCCTGCCCACCACTTTAAACATGATGAAAGGTTCCTGTAATCCCTTTATAATCCCAGACGTGCCCCTGCATACCTCCTAAAATAACGTTTAGTCTGTCCCGCGCTGTATGCAAATTACTTTTTAAGGGTCATATGGGGGTCTGCACAATGTGGTCAGAGCTGCCCCGCTACATGGAAAATCTGCCCCGCTCCATGTCAACACCGCCTTGCTGCATAAAAAAAATAACACACCTCCTGTGTATGCAAGTCAATAATGTAGCAACATCATTCATAAGTCTCGCACCTCACTGTGGCCTTTTGAAGAGCCGCACAGTGCCCAAAATGTCGCACCCGTGCAATGGAATCTCACAAAGCTTCAGACACTGTGCGGCTCTTCAATAGGGCATAGTGAGAGGCGCCACTGTGTCGGTGCAACACTTGTGTCATTCATTTACATGCACAGGATAGGCAGGTTTTATTTATGCAGTGGGGTAGTGTTGGCATGGAGCAGCGCGGGTTTTGCATGCAGCGAGGCTGGTCTGATTTCAATGTGCGGATCCCCAGATGACCCTTAAAAAGTAATTTGCATAAAGCGTGGGACAGATTAAAAGTCATTTTATGAGATATGAAGGGGCACATCTGGGGATATAAAGGACATACAGGAACCTGAATTTCATCATGGTTAAGGTGGTGGGCAAGGTTTAGAACCACCAAAGCAGGTGACATGGGCACTTTAGCTTGTTCTTTGTACAGAAAACTAGACAAGTTGTTTTAGGAAGGTAGTCAAGTACCGGTAATTTAATTTCTCCCTTTTTCTCCAGCTGGAAAATGGAAAAGGGCTGCAATAATTTAAGTCACTTCTTACTCTTTAAACACCATTTTTTTTTCAAGGAGAACACTGGAGGTGTTTTAAAGAACCTAGGTCATATTTAAAACGTTTTACATTAAAATTAGAGATCAGTGCATCACTGTTTGCAACCATTGTCCAGATAGGGTTGGTGCTGTCTGGTTGTGGCCAAGAACTACTCAAAATTGTTGACCTTTTTGGATCCCCAACACTGCATGTTATTAGCCGGCCAGGCATGAGGTCATCTCTCTGGCTCATAGGTGACATCTTGCCAGCCCGATTCATTGTAACTTACGCCTGGGATCCCAGAAACTTTGGAAATTTGCACAGCTCCTGTTCACTGCCAAAGAGAACTGCCCTGAACCAGTGCAAAGTGATAAGCTCGTCTCTAATTATAAATTAATCTCTGCTTATCATCCGGTTTGGAGTCACATGATGGGCCAATCATTTGTCAGTCTATTTTAATGTTGTAGAAATATATATACTGTATATGATTTGGCATCAAATATAAATACACTGATGTTCTATTTAGGGACTGTGGAGCTGGACCCTGCACAGACAAATCTAGCATCATGTACGCCTGGGCAAGAAACGCACCACCAACCAAACTTCCAAAAGGTACAGAGCTCTTCTATTTTATAATTATTATTATTATTGACACATGTACTGTTAAACCTTTGTTCATCTTTGTAGCCACATGCCTTTTGTTTTATTGTGTGTAATATAAACTATGAAGCAAGTTCGTAGATTGTCTTGATTACTGTTATAGCTATTTTGGGTATACAGCTTGTCTGCTGACCTATGTATCTATATGTTTACAGAAAATATGACTCGCGTATAAACTTGCAGTCAATTTTTCCTTTCTGCCTGATCTTCTTTCAGTCCTACAGAGGGCAGAATAAAGAGGACAAGGAGGAGGGTAATGTCTGACTGCAGGGTCAGCTGCACGGGATGTGTTTGTAGTATAAAAGCTGTGGACACAAAATATTAATTCAATAATCTGCATAGGTGCCTAATTTGTTTTAGATGAATAAGAACAATAAAAATGGTTGACGTAATCTATAAATGGGCTCTTCATTGCTCATGAGAGTGGGCAGCCAGATTCTGCAAGTATGCGGTCTATATACCGTAATTCCCACCACATTCCGACTAGACTTGCTTAGCCTTGCTCATTTCACTTGTATTGAACATGGCTCATTAGCACATGACCACGTGTATGCAAATTACATACTTTAGGAAAAGTGACTGATCACCCACTTTTACCAACAACACCAGAGAAACCTTACAGCGCACGGTATGCATGGTGTGACTCACATAAAATGATTGTGGACTTTCATTTAAAGACCGGACAGCCCACTGTCATGCATTTCAAAAATCCCTTTGCTCCCTTGATTCTGCCGCTCTTTTCTCTCTTGCGTTGTTTCACTCCATTGCATACATACTCATTTGTTTCTTCTGGAGTGCACCATGTGAAACATCTGCTTTGCAGTTCAACTGGGTGTAACTTCAGAGCCTTCTCTGGGGATATTCAATTCACCCCTCCCTTTATACACTGCAAATTACAGCTCAGCTAAAGGCCCCGTTACACACTACAATATCGTTGCATTGTCACCGGTTTGGTGATGTTTCAGCGATGTTGAAACTACATCATTGTATGTGACATTAACCAAAAACCGAGGTCGTTCACCGTTGGTAAATGACCTGGACCATAAATTTATTGTTGGTCTCCTGCTGGGCAGCCAGCATCGGCACGTGTGACAGCGGAGAGACCATGATGAACGAGCTCCCAGCGCTGCACAGCAAGCGCTGGGAGCTGGTAAGCAGGGTAAACATCGGGTAACTAAGCACAGCGCTGCGCTTTTGTTACCCAATGTTTACCTTGGTTACCAGCGTTCTCGCTGCTCCTGATCGTTGGTGAGCTGCCAAACAACGAACGATGTCCTAATGACCTGATCGTTGGTCGGATGGCTGGGACATCGTACTGTGTAACGGGGCCTTAAGAGTGCTAGATTAGCTGCCGATGATTGGTAGCATCTAGAAGGAAGTGGTGCAAGTGCACGTCCCCAGAGCAGACTGTGAAGACACGCCCAGTTAGACTGTAAGATAAAGATTTCACATAGTGCTTTGCAAAAGAGACCAATGTGAACTGCTCTGCAATGGAGCGATGCAGGTCCTCTTTAAGCATACTGAATGAAAGGACAAATATTACCAGCACAGAGTACATTCATTGCTCGCTTATGTGAAACTGTGGATTTAATCTCCTCGCAGCGTACCCTCTTAACTGGATCAGCTGGCATTAACATTTCTACAGAACTGGGTTTATTTAAAAAGATATAAAATATTTTTATATATACTGTGTATGGTCTTGTCTAGTGAAAACTGTGTATTTATGAAGATGTGTACTATGTGTACGTTTATAGGGGAAATCTTTGTCAGAAATTGACAGTTTTTTCATATTTTGTTCATAATTTGAATAATACAAAACCTTTAAAAGTATAATTTGAAACAAAATGTTATCCTGCTTCTGCCCGTTACATGACCCAGTGTGGGCAGCTCACCCGAGCCTAGGCAGCACCTAATATCATCTTACTACTTGTCACCAAGATGTGTGTTCCTGTGCGTGCTTAGCCGGCTCCATAGACTTCTATGGGCTCCATTAATTTGAAGTGTGATCACTGAATATTAAGTGAAATTATATCCAGAATTAGAGGAGGGCGCCACAGAGTACAAGGCAAAAAAAGCCTTTTACTGTAAGGTATCCCTGGGATTTTGTACCACAAGCACATTATATGTCTTCAGCATGACATTTGTGGGACAAGGTTAACGCTAAAATGCTTTTAAGTTGAAAAATGTATATTGCAAAAGTGAAGTCGGTTATATGTCACATATGATGCATTGCTTTAATCTTGTTTTTGTCTTTTTCTTTGTTGGGAATCACCTGCTATTTATATATTTCCTAGAATCTTTACGTCCCTTAGTTGATGCCTGATTTTCATTACAGATGATTTTCCCAGTGTACGTCACACACATTTCACCCATTTGCTCAGTAACATTACTGCAGAGTTAATACTCTTTGAATTGGGCAAAATGTTGAAAGAGAAGTAAAAGATTTGATATGAATGGAAGAAATTTATGTCATCACCAGAATGTGCGTGTAGGGGACATAACTAATCAAGGCTTAGCCGACTTCACTATAATGGGATCCATTAAAAGTGTAAGGATGAAACGTATCAGGAAAGCAGCTGTATGAAGGCACCCTTATGGTCCCTTTACACGCCGCTACAGAAGGTTGAAAACAACCGGGAGTCGGAGACAAATGTATCTTGCACCGTCAAATCAACCCGCTGTTGCGGCGTGTAAACTAGCTCGTTGCCACCCGTCACTTTCGGCACCTGTTTCAGAGCAGTGCTCTAAAACAGGTTGATTTCAACCCGATGGTAGCGGCGTCTAAATAAGGTAAGGTAAAGTTTTTTTCGCCACCTAGTTAACTCCCTGGGGCGTAACACAGCCTCCTGGAAAACGCCCCCCTTCAGCGATCATTGGTGGAAGCTCCTGCGTTACGATTGGTTGTCGCCGCATAGGGCGGCATATTTAAGGAGCTGACCAGTTACACTACACAATTGCAATAGCGATGCATTATGCGAATGTATTAGCCAGCCTTCCTGCGCTGGCTGGCCAATCATGATGCTATTGTATTGTCCAATCATCGTACGAGCATCTCGTAATCCACAACTCTGGCACGCCTATGTGTTGTCCCTGCTGCCCCAGGTCCTCCCATTTTACCTTCTGTAGCGGCGTGTAAATGAGGTAAGGTGCTCTACAGAGGGTAACTTGAGCACCCGGCGGTGCCTCCAGAGATAGATTAAACCTTCTGTAGAGCACCTTGTAGCGGCGTGTAAAGGCGGTATCGGGTACCGTTTGCAACCGTTGGTACGTGCTCGTGCACGTGAAACACCCGGTTGTTTCTAACCTTCTGTAGCGGCGTGTAAAGGTACCTTTACTGTTAAGGCTATGTTCACACATGTTTTATGAAGATTAAAAGCTGCCATTTCCTGCACAGCAAAAAAGACATTTCAGAAATCTCGTGCAAACAATTGTTTTTGTTTTCTGAAAGAACTAGAAAACTGCTCCTTTTTTAATAAAATCTTTTCGCTCAAAAATCTGGAATCTTGCAACCTACACGTCAAGGGTCCTCACACTTGCAAGTCCTAAACTAATTAAATAGAAAACCAAGGGAGACCTCAAAAAACTTCAAAAACAATAAAAAACAAAAAACATCACCAAGGAACCAAATCCAATACAAAATTTTAAATCTGCAGAATGTCCATTCATTCAGGGGTTTTGCATTGTTTTTACCATAGAAAGCAATGGGGATGTACAAAACACTTAAAAAACATGCATTTTGGTGAAATAACCTAACTTCATGAAACATGTTCTGCTGACTTATTACATATACGGTAATCTGCAGCAAAACCAGTAAAAACGCCGCAAAACCTCCTTCTTATATGCAGCTTCTTTACTGAAAAAAAACTGTGTTAGCATCGTCTTTTGGAGAAATTAGTATTGTGTTAGTGGATTTTACATTCAGAATGCAATGAGCACCGTTAAAATAATATATTAGGAAACAAGAAACTCTAAAGCTTACATCACACAGTTTTTAAAAGTCTTTAGCTATAAAATAAAATTAAAAATCTTTTAGGGGTTTTTGGAAGATTTTTTTTTTGTGCACACATTTTTTTTCCAGGTGCTTATATGGCACCCCTGAGGGTCCAGTCGTCACAGAGGTTCTGCAGTTTAGCCAAGCCAGAGGTGTGGTACCCCAATCTCGGGTAAGGAGGGGGCACAACCCAGCACCCACACACTCGCATCCAATACCATACCACTCCAGGCTAGGGGATTTAGGTGGACCCTATTTAGGGAGGGCCCCATCTCAGGCTGGAGGGGGACGTAAGTAGATGGGTTGGGTTGAGGAAGTAGAGAAGGATAGGACACCTGCAAGTAGAATGTAAGGAAAAAAACATTAGGAGTCGGGCAGAGACATTAGGTGGAGGGTGAAGAAGAAGTCCTCGGGACTGGAGTCACGGAAATGCTCGTCCCAGGGCTGAGGAGAGAGAAGTCTGCTAGAGAGGATAGACAAGAGAGAGAAAGGGTCCTAGGGGCACGGAAAGTGGGAAACCAACCTGTGGCGCCCGTATCCACACCGAAAGGAGTTGGATGGAGGGACTGGGTCGCAGAGGGGACCGGCCCTAGACTAGCGGAGAGACTGTAAGACTCAACTAGCAAACCGGAGGCTGTGGTATCTGTATGTGCGACACCGAATCCACACATACTCGCTAAAAAGGCGGCCACATAGGGTCAAGGGGACAAGGAAGACGTCGTCGGACAGAACCCAAGGCCGCTGGCTTGGGACTCTGTGTTTGAGGCACAGGGCAGGAGGGCGAGAGCCAGCACAGAGAGACAGCTCAGGAAGGTGCACCCAAGTTACCCTAGAGTTGGCTGGATTTCTGACCCGGATCCCTGATGATGATAATGGTATCCATTGTAGATACCAGTTGACTCTAACTGTCCTGGAGCCCCACTCTACCTGTGGGGAGCTGTTTCATCTTTGCTGTGTCACCAAATGCCCAGTGGACCTGAACCGCAGTGTCGGCCATCCATTGCTGAACACCATGGGTGGTGTCACAACTTAAGCCCATGTAATTATCCCCAATTTTTATGACACGGTCAGGGTCATGGAGCCGGATCATGCCACCGTGACACCCCCTAAGAACTATTCTGCCCAGTTCCGAGTACACCATGACCCTGGTGGGCGTGTCACTTATATAAAGAAGTCTATAGAAAATACAATACCTAGAGTAGGGATCTCAAACTTTAGGCTCCAAGACCTCCAACAGGTCATGTTTTCAGGATTTCCTTAGTATTGCACGAGTTATAATTGAATCACCTGCACTGGGGATGATTCCACCTGTGTAATGCTAAGGAAATCCTGAAAACATGACCTGTTGGTGGCCCTCGAGGCCTGGAGTGTGAGATCCCTGATCTAGAGCATGTTTCCTTTTAAAAGTAATACAATTAAATTGGAAAAAGCTGCAAAGAAATCTTTTTTATCTCCATTTCCAGCTAACTCTGGTGTTTTGTCCTTTGTTTTGTCTGCGCTGAATCAGCATCGTAGAAGGACTTATATACCTGATGCACTTATTAACTGTATAATCTCACAGCATTCATTATTATGGCACATGCTTCAATCACATCACTCCTTGTCATAGAAAGAAAATGGAAATAAAAAAAATTCTGAATTAATTCTATCACTGGTCTGTGCCAGATCCAATCTCTGTCTCATTTGTAATGTTCCCTGGTACAATTTTGTGTAGATTTATTGATATATGAGATTTTTAAAATGCGTTTAGATAAAATTTCATAGACTCGTACAGCATAATCCAAGATGTTTGTCATTGTGAATGAAGACGTGAAAATTAGAATTCTGAAATAAAGGATGGCACTTTCTCCTGGTAGGAAATTGTTTTCTGTTATGTTTCCCATTTTGTAAACTCTACCACTGACATACTTGTATCTTCTTGATTTAGATGTTGGATTCAAAGTTGGCGGAAGTTCGAGCACTAAGTATTTTGTTCTTCAAGTTCATTATGGTGACGCCAAAGCATTCCAAGGTGGGTACGGCAATGGTTTTTTTCTAAACCATATAGTGGTTGTAATAACTACCAAAACCCATGAGACATTAAGGTTTTTCTGGGTAAAAAAAGCTATTCATGCAATAAGAAATAAAATTGAAATATTTTATTGTGTACAATTAAAAGCTTTAATAAAAAACAGGGAGAAAAACACCTATGAGGGAACCCATTAATATCCTGTGTTTCATGGACTATAGAATTTAAAGCATAACTGACATTTAAATTCTTTATCTATAATAATGTAGAGCTAGTGATTTTAATAAACTTTCAAATATTCTTTATAAATTAAATCTGAAAGAAAACCTTTTAAAAAACATCTAGATGATGTCCCCACTAGGCTGTTTCTGAACCAGACATATGCTCATTGTCAGGGAAATGCATATTCAGCTCCACACACTGAATATGGCCATGTAAGGGTGGGGGCTGAGCCTACACAACATGCCACAGCTGATCAGTGTATCTGTAGTTTCCCTCAGGCAAGACACAGTTGTGAACTCTGTCAGGTTGTGAGGGCAAACTCTTCTGATCTTATCTGACTCCCTTACATTCACATTTTCTCTGTTCTGTGCTATCAGCTGATGGCTCCCGCACAGCTCCTGAGAGAAGAGAAGATAGATCAGAGATCAGGAGCTGTGTGGGAGCCATCAGCTGATAGCACAGAGCAGGCCGATGTGTCTTCAGAGGAGTCAGATCAGATCAGAGGAGCTTGTGCTGACAACCTCACTGAGCTCAGCACTGTCCCTTGGCCTGAGGTAAACTGCAGAAACACTGATCAGCTGTAGCCAGGCACGCTGTGTAGGCTCCACCTCCACCCATATAAGGCCGTATTCAGTGTGGGAAGCTGAATACAGATTTCTCTGACAACAAGTATATGTCAGATTTAAATACAGCCTAGGGGGGACATCTTCTAGAAGGTTTTTAAAAGTTTTTCATCCAGGTTTCAATAATCAAGTATATTTGAAAGTTTATTAAAATCGCTTGCTCTACATTCTTATTTGATAAAAATTTAAACCGTGGTTACACTTTAAGTTTGGATTTTTTTTCTTATGCTCTACATAAAGCAAAAAGCAGAATACTTACCAATAATATATGAATATATTCTACCAACCATTAAACATATATAAGGAAATAGCTGTACAAATGCTAAAATTGACCAAATCTAATGTACATCCAATATATAAAGCTGAGTGTATGTGTGTGTATATGTGTGTATCATAGCCCATCCCTTCATATTTCTGCCTCCTTTTACCCTCACCCCTCCACACAGCCCTGCCCCCTCATAGCTCTCCCTCCTTTAGAGCCCCACCTCCTTCATAGCCTCGCCCCATTCATGGATGTATATGTATGTATAGCTCCGCCTCCTCTACGTGACCTGTTCAAGAGTTGGAACTGTCAAAAATCTCTTCCTCTTTGCATCGGAAGGAAAAACCAAGAATGTCATTTATCAAAAGGCTCTTGAATGAGTTGCAAATAAAATACTATAAATTAAATGGGTAATAATTTTGTTAACTTGAGTTGCAAATCTGTAGTGTTGAATATAAGTTGTGAAATGTCTTTATGTGCAAAATAATTATTCTATTTTGTTATAACTAAGCACAGTTAGTTACTATGCCTGGGAAATGCTGGGCTCTACAGCAAGTATACATATAAAGTGCACATGTGCATATGAGGCTCATAAACATTACCTATATATAATAATGCTGCATAGGGTATATGCGTGTATACGTAAAAGCTAAATATTTAAAAACTGAAGGAGACGATGCCAGAATCCTCTGTTGGCAGATCATCTCTTCGAGAGCAAAAAGAATCCCAGTCTGAAATCCGGCTCCTTTTGTCCCCCGACATCATCTCTCTGGGGACAGTCAGGAGGCCTACGTATACATTGTCAGCTGAGCCCAGATATAGGTGGAATTTGCCAAAGTTAAATTATTGTGTATGGGGCCCTTAAAATAACTCTGTGTCATGTTTGTGAACATCGATATGTTATAGTTCATGGTCAAGTTCTTATTGCTTTGTTCATGCTGCATTTGTTATGAACAATTACATACCGAAGACTTCATCGTGTCCCTGAGATTATACTGCTGTTTGCTACGTATAGTGTATAGGTTATCGCACTGTATTCATTTACTCCTGATATTAATTATCATATGGAATCTTTCAATAAAATAAGTTTTGAAAACAATATTACCTGGATAATGAAATTGCCAGCGCACTTGGATGGATGATTTGTACACAAGGAGCTCAGAAGGCTCCTTGTCCGGGCATAAGATTCAGTACCAAAGAAAATGAGAATCCAGCTCTAAATAAATGTTTTCAGGCTTTAATTCACAGTAATAAAAAAAATTTAAAAAATACAGCAAAATTAGGTGCAACATGGTGAAAAAAAAGTTGATCCTGAGATAGGTGGTAGGTCATCGATGACCCGACGGGCGCTTCATAGGTACGCGTTTCAGACAAGTGTCCTTAGTCTGAGCGTTTCGGACAAGTGTCCTTAGTCTGAGCATTTCGGACAAGTGTCCTTAGTCTGAGCTGGTTCTGATAAATCAAACTAAGGGAGGACTTTGCCTAAGAACGCTTGTCTGAAGCACTTAGCTGTGAAGCTCCCCTCGGGTCATTGGCGACCTACCCCCTATCTCGGGATCAGCTTTCTTTACGATGTTGCACCTTATTTTTCTGTCTTTTTTTTTGGATGTTTATTACTGTGAATTAAATCCTGAAGCCTTTAATTCGGAGCTGGATTCTCATTTTCTATGATATTGTACTTTTTGTAGTACAATAGATACCAAAATCTCTCCTGTAACTTCAGGATAGTGCCGCAATAGTGAAGCTTCCCGTTCAGCGTTGTGTTAGGTATACTGTAGCTATGTCTTTAGCTGTAGAACCAAGTACAGTCGCATAGGTGTGCAGTGTGTCCGGAACAACATTCAAAGGGTTGGATCTCAAATTAAGGAGATTTCTTAAAGGGAACTTGTCAGCAGGTGAAGAAGGAACAGAATTTGCTTCTGGTCTATTCCTGCTGCTCCTCGGAGTTTTCTGTTTTTTATTTTTGGATATCTGCCAAATGGTTTCTCAGATACGGGCCTTTTTATATAATGCTGATTTTTATGGTCTTTCCTACATGGCAATGCTTACCCATGGCAATGCTCACAGGATTTTCGTGTTTTTGGGATCCTCTGCATAATTACCATGTGAACTAAGTCTACCTTATTAAAGAATATAAAAATTAGCACTAAATAAAAAAGCCTATACCTCAGGAGCCGATAAAAAACAAAACAAAATATGAATACTCCAGGAAGCAGCGGGAATAAAATGGCAAAAACCTGCCAAAAACCAGCCACTTTTGTCCTGGTGACCGCCCTTCTTTTAGGATTGGTTATCAGTGAATAATCCTGAAAAATTCCTCTATGTAATTTTCTCTAGCAACATGCTAAAGGGCAGTGAAAGAGCATGGTGGAAATAGTAATTAGTGGTGCATAAACATCCAATTATCCTGTTCTGTAACACACTAGTATTGATATTAATATGACGACCAAGCCATACATCATTGCCTCCAGAATAACCCATATATAATTACATAAGGTCGTCTCAATACAGAAATGTATCTGGTGACTTTGTAATAGTAAAATATTACTTGAAAAAATCTGTCATCAGGTTTTGCTATATAATCTGAATAATATCTGCAGTATATAAGGCATCAAAACCTGATTCCAGGGATTTTTCACTTACCGGACAGCTTGCTATAGTTTTGATAGAATCCTTGTTTTTTCTCAAGTAGATGTAGCAGAGCTAAGACTTCTGAGCTGTGTATACCCACCCACACCCCTGATTGGTAGCTTCCTGTGTACATTGCGAGTTGTCAGTAGACTGACAATCAGTGGTGGGGGCATGCTTAAATAGATTAGCCTGACTGCTGAGCACCTTGTCATGGAGTGATACTCTCCTGCTGGTAAAAACTGATTGTATTTTAACTATCACACACAACCTATTAAGTGATACATCTCAGGAATCTTGCCTTATATTGTCCTTGCAGCGGTTTTTTTTCCGTTGCTGCAAGTGCCAGATTTGCCGAATCGCAGCAAATCCGCAAGTGCTGCACATGTCCGCAAGTCCCATAGGGAATTAATTGGGGTGAGCGCAGTCTTGCCGCAAGTGATCCATTATGTGGCAGATGCGACAAACCTGCCGCGAGTGGCAAAAAACGCTGATGTGAAAGTAGCCTAACGAAGAACATTAGAACTGAACTTCGTTTTCTCGTTTTCTTACAAGCACATTTGCTGCAGCTCTCACAGCTCTGCTGTATTGCAACTGTCCACCTGTTTGATGGAGACTGAAGCTAAGGATGCACTCACATCTGTGTATATAAAATCTCCTAGATTCTCAGCCAGAAAAAGGAGGAATGTGCAATGCAGTTTTTTCCTCACGTAACATCTGTCACCCATATGTCATGCAAAGTCTCTGTATGTCATGCGAGAGTGCATTTTTTTTTCTCATCTAGCATCTGTATGTCATGTGAGTGTGCGTTTTTTTCTCATCTAGGATCCGTATGTCATGAGTATGTCATCCAAGTGTGTGTTTATTTTCTCACCTAGCATATGTATGTCATGTTAGTAATAGGTGAGTGTGCATTTTTTTTCTCTCCTTCAAAAAGAAGTCACACTTGCACAGCACTTGCTTGACATATGCATGATATACAGATGCTAGGTAAGAAAATAAACACACACTCACATGACATGCGGATACTACATGATGAAAAAAAGCCATGACAGTCTCCTACTTTTCTGGCTAATTTTGTATACGCAGATGTGAACGCATCCTAAGAGGAACCTGCAGATGGTTCAGTTATAATCGCTCACAGCTCTGCAGTTAGAACAGTAGGGTAGGGAGCAGCCATCACACATCACAACAGTAACACCTCCTTCTATTTAATATAATCTATGGATGAAGATTCTCAGGAAGATCAGTGTCCGGCCCATAGTCTGGAACACATCTCCTTTAAGGTACCTTCACACGCCGCAATATCGCCTGGAGATCATAAAGGCGATATGTCGCCCCGAAGCATTCGCCGTGAAATTGCGTCACGGTTGCGGCGTGTGATTGGGGAATTTTGCGGTGATAAATCGCCTGCCACCTGATTTCTGAACAGTGCTCAATAATCAGCCGCAATCGTTAAGGCGATATTTCCGTGTCGTGGCATGTGATAGGGCGATAGAAAGAGTGTTGTCTAAGATTTCCCATAGGCGTGCCTCAGCGTGCTGGAGTCCGCGCCCCGTCTGAACTGATTGGTGTGGGCTACTGCTTTCCCATTGGCTGTCAGTTGACACCGCGCCATATTTGAAGAGCTGTCCTTTCAGCATCACACAATGGCAATGGCGTCATGTATTAGCCAGCCTTCCAGAGCAGGCTGACCAATGGTAACGCTGTTGCGTTGTCCAATGAGCGTGTATGGGGCGCGGTGTAAACCACTGCGGCACGCCTATCTCCTCGCCATGCTGAACATGTACGCCCACATTGCCTTTGGAATTGCAACGTGTGAAGCGGCGATGGAATTAGGCTGGATTGCTTCCGCAGTGGGTGAGGCGATTTCCGGAGCGACACATCGCCTTACTTTCAGGGCAAAATTGTGGCGTGTGATGCCGCCATCGTGTGAGGTGACCATGAAAAACATGCACATTAGATTGCCTCATATCGCCAAGTGAGATAGCGGCGTGTGATGGTACCTTAACAGGTAAGAATATTGTGGATTTGTCCGGAGTAAGCCATTGGATCGCTGATATCAAAGATATCATTGTATTCAGCTTCCTATGCCCTGCTTGCCGATATAGACGGCTTAGGAGGGCGGATCCTACTGTTAGATTCCCTTTAAATTTCTTACAAGTAATACCTTTGTCTTTAAGACCTTTAGTAAAGTCCAAAATGACTGGAATACTGTTAACATGATGTTAAGGCAAGTCAAGGACCACTTGATGTCTTTAATTGGAAGTGGTTTGCTGATTTATGCCGCCTTCACTAAGGACTGAAGATCAATATGAAAGCGGCTAACGTAAAGCCAACTAATTCATTTAGAACTGGAGGTTTCATTTTTGTTTTAATTTTATTGTCTGTTGAAATGCAATTTCTGGAAGAAAAAATGTCAAACTTTGAAGTGATCCTCGGCTAAAATAGATAGGTCTGATGCTCCACTAAAAATAAATACACCCTCATCTTAGAAATTGGACATTTAATGTATTGAAATCTTATTTCGAATTAAGTATAGACGAAATAAATCTTAGATTAAAGAGAAATTTTATATGTTGATGTAATAGAAAACCTGTCACTTTTTGCGAGATATATTCTGCCCTCCTCTCTTCCTTGGATGTAAATCTAGTATTTTTCTTTATTAACCAACTGGGTGTGTTTCTCATTTTTTTCTCTTGATGACCACACCTAGTTGGATAAAAAGACTACTGTACATATAAGGAGGAAGGGGCCATATCTCAGGATCGGAGAGGAACAGGAACAAAACATAACACCTGATTCAGGAGAGCTGCACTCTTGCAAAGAGTAAAAATAAAAAAAAATAAAAAATACACATTAATGGCTAGTGACAAATCCTCATATAAGTTACAAATAATTATGAATGAAATGCGATTTTGACCTGATTTTTATCGTGACCACTTCCTTTATAGAATACTGAATATTGAACATTCTCACAAATACTGTAATTCTCTTTTTCTGTCTTATATTGTAATTTAAACTGGAGAAATATGTAAAGAATGTATCTTTGTTACCTTAGGGATTATTCAATTTCGCTTCCTGCTCATCACAATCTTTTCAGTAAATCAGTTGACCACACAAAAATCCTTTCCCCATTGTTTACAAAAGGGATCTGGTAACCATAATAACCTCTCAATTCAGTCCAACCTATTAGGCTCTACACTAAAGGCCTCGTACATATTAAACTGTGTCGAATAATTGTTTAACAAATGGTCATATTAGAGATGAGCAAATCTGAACTATAAAGTTTGGTGTTTGTGCCAAATTTCTTTACAAAGATATCCATGTTCAAGTTCGGGGTTTGGGTGCTTTACATACACAAACCACTGAGCGAGCATCTTCATTTCATTCTTAAAAACAAAAAGCCCCATAAATGTATGCTTTGTTGTATACAATTTTCAATGGTATAAAAATTAGAAGTATTCACAAACAGGTCTAAGGGTCCCGTCACACTTGGCGAGATTCCAGCGATCCCGACAATGATACGACCCGGTAAGGATCACTGGAACGTCGCTACGTGATCGCTGGTGAGATATCAAACAGTCAGTTCTACTGAACGATACGGCGACCCGTTTAACGAACTCGGCAGTTGTTTGGACCCTGTCACACAGCAGCTAGTCTGATGACTCAGACCTACGTGGCTGAATTCTGAGACGCCAACGAGGTCGTCATTAAGGCGTCAAACACACCGATGCATGCTGCCCAGCGGGACCCAAATTATGGTGATAAATACAAGATAAACAGTACACAATACATGTTACTCACCCACATAAAACACATAGAAGAGGAATGGGGAGAAGACGTCTTATTTGAAGAGTTGGTCTATCCGGAAATACAGTGTTATAATGTATGTATGTTAATCCACTGTCTGTGTATATATGTCAGAAAATATTTGTTCGTATGTTGTCGTTATTACAGGCACAAATCTCTCACTTTGACCTAATATTCAAAAATCCAGACATATAACATAGCCCTAATGATGATACCTAATTAAAGTGATGATCTTTAGGGCTATGTTATATGTCTGTATTTTTAATAATACAGTGAAGGAAATAATTGGATCCCTTGCTGATTTTGTAAGATTGCCCACTGACAATGATATGGACAGTCTATAGTTTTAAGGGTAGGTTAATTTAACACTGAGAGATTATCAAAGATAAAATCCAGAAAATAATATTGTCTAAATTATATAAATGTTTTTGCAAAGTATTTGATCCCTCTGGCAAACAAGACATAATACTTGCTGGCAAAACGCTTGTTGGCAAGCACAGCAGTCAGACTTTTCTTGTAGTTTATGGTGAGGTTTGTGCACATGTCAGGAGGAATTTTGGTCCGCTCCTCTTTACAGATCATCTCTAAATCATTTAGATTTTGAGGCTGTCGCTTGGCAACTCAGAGCTTTAGCTCCCTCCAGACGTTTTCTATGGGATTAAGGTCTGGACACTGGTTAGCCCACCTTAATGTGCTTCTTTTTGAGCCACTTCTTTGTTGCTTTGGCTGTATGTTTTTGGTCATTGTCATGTTGGAAGAACCAGCCATGACACATTTTTAATGTTCTGATGGAGGGAAGGAGGTTGTAACTCAGGATTTTACAGTACATGGCTCAATCCATTGTCCCATTGATGTGGTGGAGTAGTCCTGTGCCCTTAGCAGAGAAACCCCCTAAAACATAATGTTTCCACTGCCATGCTTGACAGTGGAGACGGTGTTCTTTAGTCATAGGCAGCATTTCTCTTCCTCTAACATGGCGAGTTGAGTCAATGCCAAAGAGCACAATTTCATGTCTATAATACTGACATAACATATGAAGACCTATTTTCTGATGGAAATACAAAGACAGTGGATTTACGTACATACAGTATAACATTGTATTTCCGGGATAGACCAGCTTAAGATAAAGTGTCTTCTCCCCCTTTCCTTTTTTGTGTTTTATGTGGGTGGGTAAAATATATTATGTACGGTTTATCTTGTATTTATCAGCATAATTTGGGTGATATATATTTTTTTCAGTTTTTCTGTAATTCTAATACAAAATATTGCATGACCTTAGTGATATGATACATGTCGTTTAACCCATACAGAAGTCAAACCATTTTTATAAAATGGAATGAATAGTGTGTTCTGTCACTGAGCGACATTTCTTCATGACCGCCCCGGGCTGTAGACAACAACATTCAATCTCCAGATGTCACAGTCCTGCGTCACATTAGTATATGGACTATAAATACTTTATCATGAGATTATTGTCATTGATTGTTCTCCGAGCTCATCCAGTCTATTATAAAACTTGTTTAAAAGAAGTGTGG
This sequence comes from Allobates femoralis, assembly GCA_033576535.1. Classification (NCBI taxonomy): domain Eukaryota; kingdom Metazoa; phylum Chordata; class Amphibia; order Anura; family Aromobatidae; genus Allobates; species Allobates femoralis. The sequence continues at coordinate 740,367,608 of JARQOC010000003.1, read as the reverse complement.
GTGGTATCTCCTCAACTAAATTGTTACTAAGTTATAGCTTCCATTTTGTCATTACCTTACATGTATAATTATGTTGTTTAGTAAATTTTATGCTACTACATATTGTTAAAGGGATCCTGTCACCCCCAAAACACCTGTAAACCTATTAAAACCTGTCCCTAGAGCATATTAACACTATCCCTACACTCTTTTTACCTCCTAAATGCAGTAAGTGACATTGAATAAAAACGTTTTATAAGTACCTGATTAGTGATGATAATGAGTGACTATCTATTCATAGTCACTCATCAAGACTGCCCCTCTGCTTCATATCACGCCTATTCAGGCGTGATCGTCAGCCTAGATTCAAATTGCCGCCTCCCTGCCGTGCCCTGTCTCGTCCGAGGCTGCAGTGTGGCTGGTGACGCGATCCGCGTCATTCCCGGCGCCTGGTGACGTATTTAGACCGGCGCCGCGCTGTTAGCTTCAAAATGCGCACTGCGCATGCGCATTGGGCATGCGCAGTGCGCATTTTGAAGCTGACAGCGCGGCGCCGGTCTAAATACGTCACCAGGCGCCGGGAATGACGCGGATCGCGTCACCAGCCACACTGCAGCCTCGGACGAGACAGGGCACAGCAGGGAGGCGCGATTTTGAATCTGGGCAGTAGATCACGCCTATTCAGGCGTGATATGAAGCAGAGGGGCAGTCTTGATGAGTGACTATGAATAGATAGTCACTCATTATCAGCACTAATCAGGTACTTATAAAACGTTTTTATTCAATGTCACTTACTGCATTTAGGAGGTAAAAAGAGTGTAGGGATAGTGTTAATATGCTCTAGGGACAGGTTTTAATAGGTTTACAGGTGTTTTGGGGGTGACAGGATCCCTTTAATAAGCGTTTCTTGTTTTTTTTCGTGCAACAATGAGATATGTAGCAAAATTTGGCTGTAAGTGTTTGGCCGACAGCTGTTTTACCCAACTCCATTAAAACATGCAAATTCGGCCAAGTGTGTGTCTTTATATCAATGGGGAGAGAGATAGTTCTTGGCCAGAACCCTCTAGGTTTCTTCTCTTCCTTGGTAAAAAATCTGTTGCCAAGATATATTAGGGCAAACCCTATACATTTAACACCATCGTCTGATCCCTGTGACAACTATGGATATAGACAATTTTATGTTATGTCTATGGCCAGATCTTTATTTCTAACATACATTTGTTTCCAATCTCGGGGGCTGGTACAACCATGTAAATAATGGTTTCCAGGCTTATGAAGACTTCTGAGAAGGTCATCAACCTGCTTTACTAATGATGCTGGATAGGAAAATGTACCACTGAATGTTCAGACTGGGAAAGCTGGATAATGGCCTAATAGGAAACAGTAATAGAAGCCATGTTGACTGTCACTCAGCTTTCCCAGAAGCATATATACCTAAGAATCTGTTAACACTAGCTCATGATTTCCATTTATAATGGCACACTGAACTAAACTATGCAGGATCTATGATGAAATCGAGATGGGTGAATGCTAAATAATCTTGTTTACTTTAAACGGGTTTCCCAAGTGTTTGCTATTGATTTATACTTAGGTCAGATTGGCTAAGTCTGAGTTCCTGCACCAGAAGTAGCACAACGTCACACTTTATGTAGTGGCCATGAGTAGTGCTGCAAACTCACTCCTATGTACATGAGTGGCAGTGTACATACACCACTATTAAGCACCCCTACACAATGTACCCATTGTACCACTCATGATGGAACGCATAGCATAAGAATCTCCTATTTTCCCCCTCCTGGCATTCACATAATATGCTTAAACAATACTGCCCTTTATTTTAGTATCTGCAATACAGAGAATTTACCCTGGTATGTCTGTAGCATAAAACGTTTCGGCTGTTTTTTAGTAGCATTCAATACCTGCTAACTTCAATTATGCCAAACTAGAAAGTATATAGCTCTGATGATGTCAGATGCCCCAATATGCTTTCCAGAAACAAAGTAAACGTGTTCCATCAGATACAAATCAGGCCATGCACAAGATTTCTCATCTGTTTCAGGTTTCATAGCCCGTCAGATATATCTTTTCCATTCTTAAGGTGCATCTAGCATGAAGTAAAGTAAATCATGTGAATGTTAAAATATTGGACTAGCATTCCATATTAATATGTTACACCTTCTATGTTATCTCTTATTGCCTGTTTATCCCTTTGGGATTCCGGGTCTGGAGGGTGTGAACTCATTAAGCCTCTCTTCGTTATGTCAACTTTCTTATTTTTCCGGTGTTCCGTAATCAGCTGAACAGTACTGGAGATTCCTGTATTTTTAATGATAAGAATAAGAGCTAGTTGGGAATTATTTCTCTTCTAGAACATTGTGAAGGCAATACATTGTAGTGTGGTAAGATGATGGGTTTTCTTGGAGAGACATTATGAGCTTATCATTTTGACATATCAGTTTTGCTATGTTCAGTCAGTGTCTTGTATTATGACCCCTGAATGCTGAATATTTCCTTTGTCAACACAAAGCATAATCACCAACTACTTTTTTTTTTTTGCAGATAAACATAAAGACTGTACTGGAGTGACAGTACAAATCACACCGGAAAGGTAAAGGCCATTACTATTATTATAACTGTCATGGTTACTATTATATATCAGTTTTGCACATCAAATGTTGTTCATTTATTTGGACAGTATTTCCCTTGTTAGAGCAATGGTTTGGGCTCCAGAGCTGCTTTAACTATTGAATCTCGAAATATGTACCTGTAGCTGGGTATAAATCCCACAAAGGACAACATCTGCAAGGTGTTTGTATGTTCTCCCTGTGTTTATGTGGGTTTCCTCCAAGTTCTCTGGTTTCCTCCCACACTCCAAAGACATACTGATAGGGAATATAGATTGTGAGGGACAGTGGTGATGTCTGTAAAGTCCTGTGGAATTAAACAAATTTGCACTTCAGTAAGGAAGTGGAATAACTCCAGTGCCACCTTTAGGTAGCTCCTCAAAGTCATAATCTCTTTCCAACAAGCTTTTAAATATGACTAAGGGATTTGTGTCAGATCAGAAGCCCAAACTAC